>JAHIAM010004641.1:0-37175 GCA_021605205.1 Aegilops longissima
TTTCCTCAAAGGGTGTCCATGTTGATGAATCTAAAATTGGCGTTAATCAAAACTTGGCCCCAACCCACCAATTTGCAACAAGTGCGAAGTTTTCTTGGTCTTGCGGGTTTTTATCGTCGCTTTGTGAAAGATTTTAGCACAATTGCCGCTCCTTTGCATGCTTTGAGCAAGAAGAATACTCCCTTTGTTTGGGGAACTTTGCAATCAACCGCTTTTGATGAGCTCAAGTCTTTTCTTACTCATGCTCCGATTCTTGCTTTACCCAACTTTGACAAAACTTTTGAGGTTCATTGTGATGCAAGTGGTACCGGAATAGGCGGAGTTTTGATGCAAGAAAAACGAGCCATTGCTTATTTTAGTGAAAAACTCTCCGGTGCTCAACTTAATTATCCCATCTATGATAAAGAATTGTATGCTTTAGTGCGTGTGCTCCATGTTTGGGAACATTACCTTAGACCTCACGAGTTTGTCATCCATACCGATC
This sequence comes from Aegilops longissima, assembly GCA_021605205.1. Lineage (NCBI taxonomy): Eukaryota > Viridiplantae > Streptophyta > Magnoliopsida > Poales > Poaceae > Aegilops > Aegilops longissima. The sequence continues at coordinate 485 of JAHIAM010004641.1, forward strand.
ATGAAACGCTTAAGTACCTTAAAGGTCAAACTAAATTGAACAAGTGTCACGCAAAATGGAGTGAATTCATTGAATCTTTTCCTTATGTGATCAAGTACATTAAGGGTAAAGAAAATGTAGTTGCCGACGCGCTTTCACGCATATGCATGCTTGTCAATCAACTTGAGTTGAATGTCATTGGTTTTGAGCATATAAAAGACTTGTATGAGCATGATCCATCTTTTGCTCCTCCTTATGCTAAGTGCTTGACGCATACGTCTTGGGACAAATATTACATCAAGGATGGTTATCTTATGAGAGCTAACAAACTTTGCATTCCCGAGTCTTCTCTTCGTTTGCTCCTTTTGCAAGAGGCTCATGGAGGCGGACTCATGGGACACTTTGGACGCGACAAAACATTCGCCACGCTCTCCAACAACTACTTTTGGCCCAAGATGTTCCGCGACGTTCAACGCTTCACCAACCGATGCTATACATGTCGCAAAGCTAAGTCTAAAGCTCAATCTCATGGTCTTTACATGCCTCTTCCTATTCCATATCAACCATGGGAAGACATTAGTATGGATTTTGTACTTGGTTTGCCTAGGACTCAAAATGGCAAGGATTCCGTGTTTGTTGTTGTGGATAGATTTTCTAAGATGGCACATTTCATTCCTTGCAACAAGATAGAGCGATGCTTCACATGTTGCAAATCTCTTTTGTAGGAAATCTTGCGACTCCACGGAGTACCAAAGACAATCGTCTCCGATCGTGGCGTCAAGTTCTTGAGTTACTTTTGGAAGACCCTATCGCCAAGCTCGGAATCAAGCTATTGTTCTCCTCGCATACCATCCTCAAACCGACTGCCAAGCGGAGGTGACGAACCACACACTATCCACTCTACTTCGTGTCTTGATCAAGAAGAACATCAATGAGTGGGAAGCATGTCTACCCATCGCCGAAGTACGCCTACAATCGTGCAAGACATTCAACTACCGGCAAGTCCCCTTCGAGGTCGCGTCACGGTTTCAACCCGTTGTCCCCATTGGACATTCTACCACTCCCTCTCCAAGAGCGCACCAACATGGATGCAAGTGAGCGAGCAAGCTACATCAAGAAGATGCACGAAGATACAAGGCACGCAATTGGCGCCAAGTACAACGCCAAGCAAACAAGCTCAACGCCAACAAACAACCCATCGTCTTCAACATTGGCGATCAAGTGTGGCTACACTTTACAAGGACCGCTTCCCCAAAGAGCGCAAGTCAAACTTCTCCCTCGAGCCGATGGCCCTTTCAAAGTGCTCGCACGCTACAACGACAACGCTTACAAAATCGACATACCTCGCGACAAGTAAAGCGTGGCGACATCTTCAACGTCAAGGACCTTGCACCTGTCCATGGAGATGAAGTTTTTGATCCGAGGTCGGATCTCTCCCAAGGGGAGATGATGCGGAGCAGCCCTCACTCATCCCCAGACGTGCCTACATCTCCCTCAACACCACGGGACCCATGACAAGAGCCCGAGCTAAGGCTATTGAAGATAAGGTGAACTCGCTCCTCTCCGAACTTCTTATTTCTACCCATGAGACATGGCTACTACCTCATTCGAAACTCTATGTGTAATCAGTACATGGAGGCGAACCAAGGATCTACTACTTGCAAGAGCCAAGGCGGCGAGAACCCCAAGTATGTCGAAGAGGAGAAGGATGCAGTGATGCTACAGAGACACGACGTCGACCCCTTCCGGACGTCAAGCGATTCCCGTGGCACGGACGTCCGGCGCCCTCCGGACGTCCGAACTTCGCCACCGAATCAAATCTACGGACGGCCGGAGCTGACCGGACGTCCGGACGACCATCACCCGAACCGGATCTACGGACGGCCGAGCAGCCTCGGACGTCCGGACCCTCTGAAGCCCGGACGACCGCCCGCTTCGGACGACCGACACGCCCTCGGCGAAAAAGAATAGACGGACGTCGAGCAGCGCGGACGGACCGGACCCTCCCGAGCCTCCGGACGTCCGGCGCTCGATGCGGGCTAATGCCCATGTACCCCTTCGTTTTGACTTCCATTTGCACTAAGACTATAAATAGGACCCTTCCATCTCCTAGTTAGGGTTAGCTTTGGATTTGCTCATATTTCGGTGTGAGAGCCTTTGCTCATCCACTTGGCTACTTCTCCTTTGAGATCAGGACCTCTTCGGAGAAGATCCCCCAAGCGGATTCAAGACCCCCTCCTAGGGTGGACCCCATCAAGACCTCCTCTCGGAGAAGATCGGCTACTCTTGTATCTTTACCTTTATTGTTCTTGAATCTCGTGCCACTCTATGTGTTCATCGATCTAGCGCTTGTGTGATTGTTTTCTTGTCAGTTGAGTGAATTCCCTCTCGTTCTCTCCGCGTTTTCCCCTTGTTCTTCCGCGTTTTCCTCGTGTCTCTCCGTAGGATCCGCTCCAACGTGAAAGATCGCTCCCGTAGGGTCTCGCCCTACATCATCCAATGTCACCACAAGTATCCATGGGTATGATATACGATATGCATCACACAATCTCAGATTCATCTATTCAAACAACACAAAGAACTTCAAAGAGTGCCCCAAAGTTTCTACCGGAGAGTCAAGACAAAAACATGTGCCAACCCTTATGCATAAGTTCATTGAACCCGCAAGTTGATCACCAAAACATACATCAAGTAGATCACGTGAATATCCCATTGTCACCATAGATAAGCACATGCAAGACATACATCAAGTGTTCTCAAATCCTTAAAGACTCAATCCGATAAGATAACTTCAATGGGAAAACTCAATCCATTACAAGAGAGTAGAGGGGGAGAAACATCATAAGATCCAACTATAATAGCAAAGCTCATGATACATCAAGATCGTATCACCTCAAGAACACGAGAGAGAGAGAGAGAGAGAGAGAGAGAGAGAGAGAGAGATCAAACACAAAGCTACTTGTACATACCCTCAGCCCCGAGGGTGAACCACTCCCTCCTCGTCATGGAGAGCGCCGAGATGATGAAGATGGCCACGGTGAGGATCCCCCCCTCCGTGAGTGCCAAACACAGGTCCCGATTGGTTTTGGTGGCTCTGAGAGGCTTGCGCGGGCGGAACTCCCGATCTATTCTGTCCCCGAAGGTTTTAGGGTATATGGGAATATATAGGCGAAAGAAGTCGGTAAGGGGAGCCACGAGGAGCCCACGGGGGTGGAGGGCGCGCCCGGGGGGGTGGGCGCCCCCCTGCCTCGTGCCTTCCTCATTGCTTCCCTTACGTGCACTCCAAGTCCCCTGGATTGCTTCCGTTCCAAAAATAACTCTCCTGAAGGTTTCATTCCGTTTGGACTCCGTTTGATATTCCTTTTCTTCGAAACACTGAAACAAGGGAAAAAACAGGAACTGGCACTGGGCTCTGGGTTAATAGGTTAGTCCCAAAAATAATATAAAAGTGCATAGTAAAGCCCATTAAACATCCAAAACAGATAATATAATAGCATGAATACTTCATAAATTATAGATACGTTGGAGACGTATCAGGGACACTGAAGGAAATATTCCCTAGAGGCCATAATAAAGTTGTTATTTATATTTCCTTATATCATGATAAATGTTTTTTATTCATGCTAGAATTGTATTAACCGGAAACTTGATACATGTGTGAATACATAGACAAAACATAGTGTCCCTAGTGAGCCTCTACTAAACTAGCTCATTGATCAAAGATGGTTAAGTTTCCTAACCATAGACATGAGTTTTCATTTGATGAATGGGATCACATCATTAGGAGAATGATGTGATGGACAAGACCCATCTGCTAGCTTATCATAATGATCGTTAAGTTTTATTGCTATTGATTTCTTCATGTCATATACATATTCCTTTAACTATGAGATTATGTAACTCCGGGATACCGGAGGAATACCCTGTGTGTTATCAAACATCACAACATAACTTGGTGATTATAAAGATGCTCTACAGGTATCTCCGAAGGTGTTTGTTGGGTTGGCATAGATCAAGATTAGGATTTGTCACTCCGAGTATCGGAGAGGTATCTCTAGGCCCTCTCGGTAATACAGATCATGATAAGTATACCTGGCCATCCCTCGGGCCGGGCCGGGCTTTGGCCGGGCCAACCAAAGCCCGACGCAAAAAACCTAGGCCCAAGCCCGGCCCGGCCGGCCCTGGCAGTCGGGCCTAAAAATCAGGTCCGAGCCCGGCCCATCGCGCTAAAAGCCCGCCGGGCCTCGGGCCACGGGCTGGGCCTCTTCCTTAAACGACAAAATCAATGGGCCCGGGCCCGACCAGGCCCGGGCTTCAGGCTCAAAACCTAGGCCCAAGCCCGGCCCGTGGACAAGGTCGGGCCGGGCCGGGTCGGGTCGGACCGACCGGGCCGGGCTGCCCATGGCCAGGACTAATGATAAGCCTTGCAAGCAATGTGACTAATGAGTTAGTTACGGGATGATGTAATGCGGAAAGAGTAAAGAGACTTGCCGGTAACGAGATTGAACAAGGTATGAAGATACCGACGATCGAATCTCGGGCAAGTAACATACCGATGACAAAAGGGAATAATTGAAGGAAATATGCCCTAGAGGCAATAATAAAGTTATTATTTATTTCCTTATATCATGATAAAGGTTTATTATTCATGCTAGAATTGTATTAACCGGAAACATAATACATGTGTGAATACATAGACAAACAGATAGTCACTAGTATGCCTCTACAAGACTAGCTCATTGATCGAAGATGGTTGTGTTTCCTAACCATAGACATGTGTTGTCATTTGATTAATGGGATCACATCATTAGGAGAATGATGTGATTGACATGACCCATTTCATTAGCTTAGCACTTGATCGTTTAGTATGTTGCTTATGCTTTCTTCATGACTTATACAAAGTTCCTGCAACTATGAGATTATGCAACTCCGTTTACGGAGGAACACTTTGTGTGCTACCAAGCGTCCTGGCGTAATCGGGTGATTATAAAGGTACTCTACAGGTGTCTCCAAAAGTATATGTTGAGTTGGCATAAATCGAGATTAGGTTTTGTCACTCCGATTGTCGGAGAGGTATCTCTGGGCCTTCTCGGTAATACACATCACATAAGCCTTGCAAGCATTGCAACTAATGAGTTAGTTGTGAGATGATGTATTACGGAACGAGTAAAGAGACTTACGGTAGCGAGATTGAACTAGGTATTGGATACCGACGATCGAATCTCGGGTAAGTAACATACCGATGACAAAGGAACAACGATATCGTTATGCGGTTTGACCGATAAAGATCTTCGTAGAATATGTAGGAACCAATATGGGCATCCAGGTTCCGCTATTGGTTATTGACCGAGAATGGTTCTAGGTCATGTCTACATAGTTCTCGAACCCGTAGGGTCCGCACGCTTAACGTTTCGATGATAGTTCATTATGAGTTTATAAGTATTGATGTACCGAAGGTTGTTGAGTCCGGATGTGATCACGGACATGACGAGGAGTCTCGAAATGGTCGAGACATAAAGAATGATATATTGGAAGCCTATGTTTGGACTTGGAAGGTTCGGATGAAAGCAGGAAGTTACTGGAACACGGGGGTTACGGAACCCCGGGGGTCTATGGGCCTTGATGGGCCATAGAGAGAAGAGGAAGGGCCGACCAGGCAGGCGCGCCCCCTCCCCTCTAGTCCGAATAGGACAAGGAGAGGCGCGCCTTCCCTCTTCCCTCCTCCAATCCTAATCCAACTAGGAGGGGGAGTCCTACTCCGGTGGGAGTAGGACTCCTCGGCAGCGCCTCCCTAGGGCTGGCCGCACCCCTTGGCTCCTTTATATCTGAGGCGAGGGCACCCATGACACACAAGTTGATCTACGGATCGTTCCTTAGCCGTGTGTGGTGCCCCTTCCACCATATTCCACCGGTCATATCGTCGCGGAGCTTAAGCGAAGCCTCTGCGCCGAGAAGTCATATCGTCACGGAGCTTAGGCGAAGCCCTGCGTCGGTGGAGCATCATCATCGTCACTGCGCCGTCGTCTTGTGGAACTCATCCCGACACTTTGCTGGATCGGAGTCCGGGGATCGTCATCGAGCTGAGCGTGTGCGAACTCGGAGGTGCCGTCGTTCGGTGCTTGGATCGGTCGGATCGTGAAGGCGTCGACTACATCAACAGCGTTGTTATAACGCTTCGCTTTCGGTCTCACGAGTGCGTGGGCGGACACTCTCCCCTCGTTGCTATGCCATCACCATGGTCTTGCGTGTGCGTAGGAAATTTTTGAAATTACTACGTTACCCGATAGTGGCATCCGAGCCTGGTTTTATCGTTGATGTCATATGCACGAGTAGAACACAAGTGAGTTGTGGGCGATATAAGTCATCTGCTTACCAGCATGTCATACTTTGGTTCAGCGGTATTGTGAGATGAAGCGGCCGGACCGACATTACAGCGTGCGCTTACGCGAGACTGGTTTCACCGCCCGAGCACTAGTTGCTTAAAGGTGACCGGCGGTGTCATCTCTCTCACTTTAGTTGAACGAGTGTGGCTCGCCCGGTCCTTGCGAAGGTTAAAACAGCACCAACTTGACAAACTATCGTTGTGGTTTTGATGCGTAGGTAAACGGTTCTTGCTCAGCCCGTAGCAGCCACGTAAAACTTGCAACAACAAAGTAGAGGGCGTCTAACTTGTTTTTGCAGGGCATGATGTGATGTGATGTGGTCAAGGCGTGATGCTATATTTTATTGTATGAGATGATCATGTTTTGTAACGAGTTATCGGCAATGGCGAGAGCCATATGGTTGTCGCTTTATTGTATGAAATGCAAAAGCCATGTAATTGCTTTACTTTATCACTAAGCATAGCGATAGTCGTAGAAGCAATAGTTGGCGAAGCGACAACGATGCTACGATGGAGATCAAGGTGTCGCCGGTGGCGATGGTGATCATGGCGGTGCTTGGAGATGGAATCACAAGCACAAGATGATGATGACCATATCATATCACTTATATTGATTGCATGTGATGTTTATCCTTTATGCATCTTATCTTGCTTTGATTGGCGGTAGCATTATAAGATGATCTCTCACTAAAATTATCAAGAAGTGTTCTCCACAGTATGCACCGTTGCTAAAAGTTAGTAGTACCCGGACACCACGTGATGATCGGGTGTGATAAGTTCTCGTCCATCTACAACGGGTGCAAGCCAGTTTGCACACGCAGAATACTCGAGTTAAACTTGACGAGCCTAGCATATGCAGATATGGCCTCGGAACACGGAGACCGAAAGGTCGGCGTGAATCATATAGTAGATATGATCAACATAGTGATGTTCACCATTGAAACTACTCCATCTCACGTGATGATCGGACATGGTTTAGTTGATTTGGATCACGTAATCACTTAGATGACTAGAGAGATGTCATCTAAGTGGGAGTTTTTAATATGATTAATTGAACTTAAATTTATCATGAACTTAGTACCGATAGTATTTTGCTTGTCTATGTTTCTTTGTAGATAGATGGCTCGTCTTTGTTGTTCCGTTGAATTTTAATGCGTTCCTTGAGAAAGCAAAGTTGAAAGATGATGGTAGCAATTACGGACTGGGTCCGTAATTTGAGGATTATCCTCATTGCTGCTGAGAAGAATTACGTCTGGAAGCACCGCTGGGTGCGAGCCTCTTTGCAGAGACAACGCGAAGTTGTGAGCGTCTGGCGAGCAAAGTGATGACTACTCTATAGTTCGATGTGCCATGCTTTACGGCTTAGAACCGGGTCTTCAACGGCGTTTTGAGCGTCATGGAGCATATGAGATGTTCCAGAGTTGAAGTTAATATTTCAAGCAAATGCCGGATTGAGAGATATGAAGTCTCCAATAAGTTCTATAGCTGCAAGATGGAGGAGAATAGTTACATCGGTGAGCACATACTCAAAATGTGCAGGTATAATAATCACTTAATTCAGCTGGGAGTTAATCTTCCGGATGATAGTGTCATTGACAGAATTCTCCAATCACGCCACCAAGCTACAAGAGCTTCGTGATGAACTATAATATGCAAGGGATGACTAAGACAATTCTGAGCTCTTCGCAATGCTAAAAGCATGGAGGTAGAAATCAAGAAAGAGCATCAAGTGTTGATGGTCAACAAGACCACTAGTTTCAAGAAAAGGGCAAAGGAAAGAAGAAGGAAACTTCAAAAGAACAGCAAGAAAGTTGCTGATCAAGAGAAGAAACCCAAGTCTGGACCTAAGCCTGGCGAGTGTTTTCTTGCAAGCGGTGGACCTTTGAGCGGAACTGCCCCAAGTATTTGGCGGATAAGAAGGATGGCAAGGTGAACAAAGGTATATGTGATATACATGTTATTGATGTGTACCTTACTAGAGCTCGTAGTAGCACTGGGTATTTGATCTTGGTTACATTGCTAATATTTGCAACTCGAAGCAGGGACTACGGAATAGACGAGCACCGCAAAGGGCGAGGTGACGATGCGCGTGGGAAATGGTTCCAAAGTCAATGTGATCGCGGTCGACACGCTACCTCTACATCTACCTTGGGATTAGTTTTAGACCTAAATAATTGTTATTTGGTGCCAGCGTTGAGCATGAACATTATATCTGGATCTTGTTTGATGCGAGGCGGTTATTCATTTAAATCAGAGAATAATGGTTGTTCTATTTATATGAGTAATATCTTTTATGGTCATGCACCCTTGAAGAATGGTCTATTCTGTTGAATCTCGACGGTAGTGATACACATATTCATAATGTCGAAGCCAAAAGATGCAGAGTTGATAATGATAGTGCAACTTATTTGTGGCTTGCCGTTTAGGTCATATCGGTGTAAAGCGCATGAAGAAACTCCATACAGATGGACTTTTGGAATCACTTGATTATGAATCACTTGGTACTTGCGAACCGTGCCTCATGGGCAAGATGACTAAAACACCGTTCTCGGTTGTATGGAGAGAACAACAGACTTATTGGAAATCATACATACAGATGTATGTGGTCCGATGAATGTTGAAGCTCGTGGCGGATATCGTTATTTTCTCACCTTCACGGATGATTTAAGCGGATACGGGTATATCTACTTGATGAAGCATAAATCTGAAACATTTGAAAAGTTCAAAGAATTTCAGAGTGAAGTTGAAAATCATTGTAACAAGAAAATAAAGTTTCTACGATCTGATCGTGGAGGAGAATATTTGAGTTCTGAGTTTGGTCTACATTTGAAGCAATGCGGAATAGTTTTGCAACTCACGCACACCGGAACACCACAGCGTAATGGTGTGTCGAGCGTCGTGTCGTACTTTACTAGATATGGTGCGATCTATGATGTCTATATCCGATTTACCGCTATCGTTTTGGGGTTATGCTTTAGAGGCGGCGCATTCACGTTAAATAGGACACCGTCAAAATCCGTTGAGGCGACGCCTTATGAACTATGGTTTAGCAAGAAACCAAAGTTGTCGTTTCGAAAGTTTGGGGTTGCGATGCTTATGTGAAAAACTTCAACCTGATAAGCTTGAACCCAAATCGGAAAATGTGTCTTCATAGGATACCCAAAGGAGACAATTGGGTATACCTTCTATCACAGATCCGAAGGCAAGACATTCGTTGCTAAGAATGGATCCTTTCTAGAGAAGGAGTTTCTCTCGAAAGAAGTGAGTGGGAGGAAAGTGGAACTTGATGAGGTAATAGTACCAACTCCCTTATTGGAAAGTAGTTCATCACGTAAATCAGTTTACGTAACAACTACACCGATTAGCGAGGAAGATAATGATAATGATCATGAAACTTCAGATCAAGTTGTCCTTGAACTTAGTAGATCAACAGAATAAAATCCGCACGAGTGGTACGGTAATCCTATTACGGAAGTCATGCTACTAGATCATGGTGAACCTACGAACTATGAAGAAGCGATGGTGAGCCCAGATTCCACAAAATGGCTTGAAGCCATGAAATCTGAGATGGGATCCATGTATGAGAACAAAGTATGGACTTTGGTAGACTTGCCCGATGATCGGCAAGCTATTGAGAATAAATGGATCTTTAAGAAGAAGACTGGCGCCGATGGTAATGTAACTGTCTACAAAGCTCGACTTGTTGCAAAAGGTTTTCGACAAGTTCAAGGGGTTGACTACGATGAGACTTTCTCACCCGTAGCGATGCTTAAGTCTGTCCGAATCATGTTAGCAATTGCCGCATTTTATGATTATGAAATTTGGCAAATGGATGTAAAACTGCATTCTTGAATGGATTTCTAGAAGAAGAGTTGTATATGATGCAACCAGAAGGTTTTGTTGATCCAAAGGGTGCTAACAAAGTGTGCAAGCTCAACGATCAATTTATGGTGCGGTGCAAGCCTCTCGGAGTTGGAATAAGCGCTTTGATAGTGTGATCAAAGCATATGGTTTTATCTGAGACTTTTGGAGAAGCTTTGTATTTACAAGAAAGTGAGTGGGAGCTCTGTAGCATTTCGATATTATATGTGGACGACATATTGTTGATTGGAAATGATATAGAATTTCTGGATAGCATAAAGGATACTTGAATAAAAGTTTTTCAATGAAAGACCTCGGTGAAGCTGCTTACATATTGGGCATCAAGATCTATAGAGATAGATCAAGGCGCTTAATTGGACTTTCACAAAGCACATACCTTGATAAAGTTTTGAAGAAGTTCAAAATGGATCGAGGCAAAGAAAGGTTTTTACTGTATTACAAGGTATAAGATTGAGTCGGACTCAATGCCCGACCACAGCAGAAGATAGAGAAAATGAAAATGTTCCTATGCTTCAGCCATAGGCTCTATCATGTATGCAATGCTGTGTACCAGACTGACGTATGCTTAGCTGTAAGCTTGGCAGGAAGGTACCAAAGTAATCCAGAGTGGATCTTTGGATAGCGGTCAAGAACATCTGAAATACGAAAAGGACTAAGGATATGTTTCTCGTATATGGAGGTGACAAAGAGCTAGTCGTAAATGGTTACGTCGATGCAAGCTTTGACACTGATCCGGACGATTCTAAATCGCAAACCGGATCGTATTTTTATTAAGCGGTGGAGTATCGGTTGGTGCAGTTCTAAACAAAGCGTCGTGGCGGGATCTACATGTGAAGCGGAGTACATAGCTGCTTGGAAGCAGCAAATGAAGGAGTCTGGATGAAAGAGTTCATTTCCGATCTAGGTGTCATACCTAGTGCATCGGGACCAATGAAGATCTTCTCGTGACAATCTTGGTGCAATTGCCTTGGCAAAGGAATCCAGATTTCACAAGAGGACCAAGCATATCAAGAGGCGCTTCAATTCCATTGGGACCAAGTCCAAGTGGGAGACATAGAGATTTGCAAAATACATACGGATCTGAATGTTGCAGACCCGTTGACTAAGCCTCTTCCACGAGCAAAACATGATCAGCACCAAGACTCCATGGGTGTTAGAATCATTCTTGTGTAATCTAGATTATTGACTCTAGTGCAAGTGGGAGGCTGAAGGAAATATGCCCTAGAGGCAATAATAAAGTTATTATTTATTTCCTTATATCATGATAAATGTTTATTATTCATGCTAGAATTGTATTAGGAAACATAATACATGTGTGAATACATAGACAAGCAGATAGTCACTAGTATGCCTCTACAAGACTAGCTCATTGATCGAAGATGGTTATGTTTCCTAACCATAGACATGTGTTGTCATTTGATTAATGGGATCACATCATTAGGAGAATGATGTGATTGACATGACCCATTTCGTTAGCTTAGCACTTGATCGTTTAGTATGTTGCTTATGCTTTCTTCATGACTTATACAAAGTTCCTGCAACTATGAGATTATGCAACTCCGTTTACGGAGGAACACTTTGTGTGCTACCAAAGCGTCAGCGAAGCTGGGTGATTATAAAGGTACTCTCAGGTGTCTCCAAAAGTATATGTTGAGTTGGCATGAATCGAGATTAGGTTTTGTCACTCCGATTGTCGGAGAGGTATCTCTGGGCCTTCTCGGTAATACACATCACATAAGCCTTGCAAGCATTGCAACTAATGAGTTAGTTGTGAGATGATGTATTACTGAACGAGTAAAGAGACTTACCGGTAACGAGATTGAACTAGGTATTGGATACCGACGATCGAATCTCGGGTAAGTAACATACCGATGACAAAAGGAACAACGTATATCGTTATGCGGTTTGACCGATAAAGATCTTCGTAGAATATGTAGGAACCAATATGGGCATCCAGGTTCCGCTATTGGTTATTGACCGAGAATGGTTCTAGGTCATGTCTACATAGTTCTCGAACCCGTAGAATCCCGCACGCTTAACGTTTCGATGATAGTTCATTATGAGTTTATAAGTATTGATGTACGAAGGTTGTTGAGTCCGGATGTGATCACGGACATGACGAGGAGTCTCGAAATGGTCGAGACATAAAGAATGATATATTGGAAGCCTATGTTTGGACTTGGAAGGTTCGGATGAAAGCAGGAAGTTCTGGAACACCGGGGTTACGGAACCCCGGGGGTCTATGGGCCTTGATGGGCCATAAGAGAGAAGAGGAAGGGCGGCCAGGCAGGCGCGTGCCCCCCCCCCTCTAGTCCGAATAGGACAGGAGAGGCGGCCTTCCTCTTCCCCTCCTCCAATCCTAATCCAACTAGGAGAGGGAGTCCTACTCGGTGGGAGTAGGACTCCTCCAGCGCCTCTCCTAGGGCTGGCCGCACCCCTTGGCTCCTTTATATCTCGGGGCGGGGGCACCCATGACACACAAGTTGATCTACGGATCATTCCTTAGCCGTGTCGGTGCCCCTTCCACCATATTCCACTTGGTCATATCGTCGCGGAGCTTAAGCGAAGCCTGCGCGGAGAAGTCATATCGTCGCGGAGCTTAGGCGAAGCCCTGCGTCGGTGGAGCATCATCATCGTCACTGCGCCGTCGTCTTGTGGAACTCATCCCCGACACTTTGCTGGATCGGAGTCCGGGGATCGTCATCGAGCTGAACGTGTGCAGAACTCGGAGGTGCCGTACGTTCGGTGCTTGGATCGGTCGGATCGTGAAGACGTACGACTACATCAACCGCATTGTTATAACGCTTCCGCTTTCGGTCTCACGAGTGCGTGGGCGGACACTCTCCCTCTCGTTGCTATGCCATCACCGTGGTCTTGCGTATGCGTAGGAAATTTTTGAAATTACTCGTTACCCGATAATAATGTATGTTGTGATTACTAGTGCGACCGATAAAGATCTTCGTAGAATATGTAGGAACCAATATGAGCATCCAGGTTCGCTGTTGGTTATTGACCGGAGAGGTGTCTCGGTCATGTCTACATAGTTCTCGAACCCGTAGGATCCGCACGCTTAACGTTTGATGGCGATTTTGTATTATATGAGTAATGTGATTTGGTGACCGAATGTTGTTTGGAGTCCGGATGAGATCACGGACATGACGAGGAGTCTCGGAATGGTCGAGAGGTAAAGATTCATATATAGGGCGATGATATTCGGACACGGAAGTGTTCAGGGGTACGGGTACATATCAGGTCGCGGAAGGGTTCGGGCATCCCCGGCAACTACATTGGCCTAATGGGCCAAGAAGGGACAGACCAGCCCCTAAGGGGCTGGTTCGCATATGTAGACCAAAATAGGGAAGGAAGAGGAGAAGAGAGAAAGGAAGGGAGGTTGGCCTCCCCTTCCTTCTCTCCTCCTCCTCCTTCCTTCCCTCCCGGATGAATATGGAAGGGGAGGCCGGGTGGGAGGCGCACAAGTAGGATTCCTCCTACTTGGGGTGCCCCCTTGGCTGCCTATCCTCCCCTCCAACCTATATATATGAGGGGAGGGCACCGCTAGAACACACAACATTGATTCCTAGCCGTGTGCGGTGCCACCCTCCAAAGTTTACGCCTCCGGTCATATTCACGTAGTGCTTAGAAGAAGCCATGCGCGGATCACTTCACCATCACCTTCACCATGCCATCGTGCTTACAGAACTCTCCCTTGACACTTTGCTGGATAAAGAGTTCAAGGGACGTCATCGAGCTGAACGTGTGCAGAACTCGGAGGTGTCGTATGTTCGGTACTTGATCGGTCGGAACGAGAAGAAGTTCGACTACATCAACCGCGTTATCAAACGCTTCGCTTTCTCGTCTACGGTACATGGACACACTCTCCCCTCTCGTTGATATGCATCTCCTAGATAGATCTTGCGTGGCGTAGGAATTTTTGAAATTGCATACTCGTTCCCCAACAGTAACAGCGGAGGGACGATCAGGGGACCAACTCCACGAGAGATGCAACACCACAACCTGTAATTCCACCAAGTGAAAAATAGGCAAACCAAAGTATGCCACTAGATAGAATGGAAGATTTTAGTTGAAATGCAGCTAAAGATCATGGCAAACTTGTAGCTAGCTAGATACCAATTTGAAAGCAAGTTTCAGACTTAGAGAATTTCTACATGGCAACAAATGGCATGACATGAATGCACATGTAACACATGGCAAAACATGCTTAATGAACTAATTCAAATGACCCTATATCAATGACAATCATCATGACAAGTTGACAAGTATTAACAGATTTTCAGACTTAGTGATATTTGCATAGTGGCAGAAAACAGATCATGATGCAACCATTGAGGCAAGTAAAATATATGCTACAACAGTTTTTCATGGCAACAAAGAGCATGGCGAGCAAGTACTAATTACCCTCAACAAAACACCCTTACTGATCATGATCCAAAGATGCACATATTTGTTGCAGACCACAAGGCAAAATGCAAAGTAATTATCTTGCCAGTTTCAGACTTAGAGAAAAATAGCATGATCAAACTTTATAAAAAAAATATGTCCATTAAGATCACTCACACACATACATCATTCTAAATCCATCAGGAGAACTATATAACATACATCATTCTACATATCCATCCATCGATCATTCTAACATACATCACTTTTTATTTGGTTTTCTTTTCCTTCTTCATTTTTTCATAACATATATACATCATTCTACATATCCATCATTCATCTACACACAAGATTAAATACATAAATTCATCTAAGTTATACATATTCATCTAATTAACTTACATATATATGTATATGTGTGTGTGTGTGTATGTGTGTGTGTGTATGTGTGTGTGTGTGTTCAATCCAAGGCCAAGTGGGCTCCTACGCCGGAGATGTGCGGGGCGGCTAGGTAGGGGATGGGCTCGGGGAGGCGGCTGGTGAGGTCGGCGATGGCGGCAATGGTGGACGGGAGAGGGGTTTGATCGATTCAAGGGAGGAGAGAGGGGAGGGAGGAGATATAGGGCTCATGGCGCTAGCTGGCTCGTGGCGATGCCGAGGTCGAGGGCGCCAGCCGAGGTCGAGAATGAGACGTCTGGTGAGGTCAAGGGAGGCGTGGAGTGGCGGCACGGCGACGATGGCCTTCTTTGGCAGCGTCGGGGCTCGGAGGAGGCGCGGTGGCATGCATCGGCGGCAACGATGAGGGCGGGCTCTGGGCGGTGGCCTACTCCGGTAACTGGCGGCATCGTGGTGTGTGGGCGTCGGGAGCAGATGTCCTTTGGAATTTTCCCAAGTGCTGCTTATACATACCTTTAGTCGGTTGGTGGCTCCAAGCTGGGACGAAAGGAACCTTCGTCTGGTTGGAGCCACCAACCGGGTCTAAAGGTCAATTCAGCAGCCCAAAGGCGGGAAGCCAGACCTTTAGTCGGTTGGTGGCTCGAACCGGGGACGAAAAGGGGCCTTCGTCCCGGTTGGTGGCTCGAACCGGGACGAAAGGGGCCTTCGTCCTGTTGGAGCCACCAACCGAGACTAAAGGGCTATTCCTGGCACGGCGTCGGGGTAGTGGAAGTTTAGTCCCACCTCACCAAGCGAAGGGCGCTTGCACCAGTTTATAAGCCCCGCTGCGGCATCTTTCCCGAGCTCCTCTCTAAAGCAGGCAGTACATGCCTAACCTCTCTGTCCTGTGGGGCCTACCTGCCCACGGGCCTGCATCCTGGCCCATGTAAAATTGGGTTTCTAGTCGTATGCAGGCCACGGTGGCCCAGTAGGCGAGCACTTTTTTTAGTTTTTGCGGTAGGCCTTTAGTCCTGGTTGGTGCCACCAACCGGGACTAAAACTAGGTTTTAGTTTAGTATTTTCTGTTAAGCTAGTAAAGTTATATTTTTCTTTTTTGTTGAGTTATTAGGTTGGTATTTTTCTTTTCTGTTTAGTTATTAGTTTAGTATTTTCTTTTTCTGTTAACCTAATATGCATCATTCAAAGGCACATCATCAATTTTCAACCCTTTTAGAACTTCATTTGCTATTTTATGCATTTAATGATTTTTTAGCTAAATGACCCTGAAATTGAAAAACACTACAAATGAATTCTAAAAGGTTGAAACTTAGCATGGTATCATAATTTCGCGCATAGCATGTGCTAAAAAGTTAGTGATTCTGGCAAAAGCTGGATGCACTCCGTGTACAAACTGGACAATCTCTTTCGAAGTATCAGGGCTTCGGACAAAAACTCATCTATTACAAAAGGGATTTCTTTTTTAACTTATTTTAACTCCAGACTTTTTTGCGTTCAATATGCACCATTAAAAGCCACATCATCAATATTCAACCATTTTCTGACTTCATTTGTTATTTTTCATGCATTTAATGATTTATTTTGAGCTAAATGACCCTGAAATTGAAAATCACTACAAATGAACTCTGAAAAGGTTGAAACTTGGCATGGTATCATAATTTCACCCACATAGCATGTGCTAAAAAGTTGAGAGGGTTACGGCAAAAATTGGATGCACTCCTTGTACAAAATGGACAATCTCTTTCGAAGTATCAGGGTTTCAGATGAAAACTCATCTATTACAAAGGGATTTCATTGTTTTGACATGTAACTACAGTGATATTCTAGATCAAAGCCATCATCAGAATAGTTGTGGAGCATAACTATGGCTTTCAACCTAGAATCAAAGGCTAAAATATTGGTTATCTTGTGTCGTCGAGCAGTTACTTGAACAATCGTACCATCTGATATGTTGTCTTCACTAGAGAGGCACTTTTTCTTCGCATATGTCCTTTGCTTATTGCGTCGTAACCATGGATAATCTTCATCGTTAACATGATGCTTGGGTCAGCCTTCACTTTGAAGGAGAATTTCATGAAACTTTTCATAATCTGCGGACATGTCTATCTTGTCCTCCACTCCCACGGTGTTTCTTTTCCCGAAAAAGAACTATGTGGCGCTTTGGCTCATCATATGATGTATTAAGCTTCCTTATCTTTTCTTTTCTCGGTTTGGTAGACATGTCCTTCACATAGAAAACCATCGCCACATCATTGGCTGGGACAAATGGTTCGTCTGTACCCAAGACTATTGAGATCCTTGTTGTCATTCCGTACTATGGGTCTACCTATACCCCGCCTCCTCGATAGATTGACCCATTTGCACGAAACAAAGGGACCTTAAAATCATGTCCATAGTCAAAGTTCTCATATGCCCACTATGTAACCATAATATGTGTCCTTTGCCCTATTGGTTGCTGCATCAGCGGACACCACTATTTGGTTTGGTGCTCTTTTTATCTTGGGCGATCGTGTAAAATGTATTCCCATTTATCTCGTACCCTTGGTAAGTCAAACAGATCAAAGATGGTGTCTGGCGGCAAGTACAGCTCATCTCCAACAATGTTGTTACCCATGAGATGTGTTTGCAAGGATGCAGGTGATACTCTGAGGACCTGACGTCCGACCCCTTCCAGACGTCAAGCGATTCCCGAGACGCAGACGTCAAAGCGCCCTCGGGCGTCCGGAACCGCCACCAGATCAAATCTACAGACGGCCGGGCGGCGGACGTCCGGGCGACATCACCCGAACGGGATCTACGGACGAGCGGCCTCAGACGTCAGGACCCTCCTGAAGCCAGACGAGCGGCCCGCTTCAGACGGCCAAACGCCTCTGGCGAAAAAAAATGAGCAGACGTCCGAAGCATTGACAGCCGGACCCTCCGAGCCTCCGGACGTCCAGGCGCTGTCGGGCTAATGCCATGTACCCCGCCGTTTGACTTCCATTGCACTAAGACTATAAATAGGACCCTTCCATCTCCTAGTTAGGGTTAGCTTTGGATTTGCTCATATTTGGTTGAGAGCCTTTGCTCATCATAGCTACTTCTCCTTTGAGATCAGGACCTCTTGGAGAGATCTAAACATTCAAGACCCCTCAGGTGGACCCCATCAGACCTCCTCTCGGAGAAGATCGGCTACTCTTGTCTTTACCTTTATTGTTCTTGAATCTGTGCACTCTATGTGTTCATCGATCTAAGCGCTTGTGTGATTGTTTTCTTGTCGATTAGGTGAATTCCCCTCTGTTCTCTCGTTTTCCCTTGTTCTTCGCGTTTTCCTCGTGTCTCTCCGTGGGATCCGGCTCCAACGTGAAAGTCGCTCCGTGAGGTCTACTTCATCATCAATGTCACCACAAGTATCCATGGGTATGATGTCGATGCATCACACAATCTCAGATTCATCTATTCAAACAACACAAAGAACTTCAAGAGGTGCCCCAAAGTTTCTCACGGAGAGTCAAGACAAAACATGTACTTAACCCTTATGCATAAGTTCATTGAACCCAAGTTGATCACCAAAACATACATCAAGTAGATCACGTGAATATCCCATTGTCACCATAGATAAGCACATGCAAGACATACATCAAGTGTTCTCAAATCCTTAAAGACTCAATCCGATAAGATAACTTCAATGGGAAAACTCAATCCATTACAAGAGAGTAGAGGAGAGAAACATCATAAGATCCAACTATAATAGCAAAGCTCATGATACATCAAGATCGTATCACCTCAAAACGAGAGAGACGAGAGAGAGAGAGAGAGAGAGAGAGAGATCAAACACAAAGCTACTTGTACATACCCTCAGCCAGGGTGAACCACTCCCTCCTCTCGTCATGGAGGCGAGATGATGAATGGCCACGGTGAGATCCCCCCTCGGCGAGTGTCAAAAGGGGTCCCGATTGGTTTTGGTGGCTCTCTGAGAGGCTTGCGGCCGAGAACTCCGATCTATTCTCTGTCCCCAAGGTTTAGGGTATATGGGAATATATAGGCCGAAAAGTCGGTAAGGGAGCCACGAGGCCCACGGGGTGGAGGCGGCGCCCGGGGGTGGCGCCCGCCTCGTGCCTTCCTCATTGCTTCTACGTGCACTCCAAGTCCCTGGATTGCTTCGTTCAAAAATAACTCTCTGAAGGTTTCATTCGTTTGGACTCCGTTTGATATTCCTTTTCTTGGCTCTTTGAAACAAAGGAAAAAACGAGGTAACCTTTGGGCTCAGGTTAATAGGTTAGTCCCAAAAAATAATATAAAAGTGCATAGTAAAGCCATTAAACATCCAAAACAGATAATATAATAGCATGAATACTTCATAAATTATAGATACGTTGGAGGCGTGTCAGGGACAACGAAGAAATATTCCCTAGAGGCCATAATAAAGTTATTGTTATATTTCCTTATATCATGATAAATGTTTTTATTCATGCTAGAATTGTAATAGCGGAAACTTGATACGTGTGAATACATAGACAAAACATAGTGTCCTAGTGAGCCTCTACTAAACTAGCTCATTGATCCAAAGATGGTTAAGTTTCCTAACCATAGACATGAGTTTTCATTTGATAGATGGGATCACATCATTAGGAGAATGATGTGATGGACAAGACCATCCTTGCTTATCATAATGATCGTTAAGTTTTATTGCTATTGATTTCTTCATGTCATATACATATTCCTTTAACTATGAGATTATGTAACTCCGGGATCGGGAGGAATACCTGTGTGTTATCAAACATCACAACATAACTTGGTGATTATAAAGATGCTCTCTGGTATCTTTCGAAGGTGTTTGTTGGGTTGGCATAGATCAAGATTAGGTTTGTCACTCCAGTGTAGGAGAGGTATCTCTAGGCCTCTCGGTGTGAGATCATGATAAGTATACTGGCCATCCCTCGGGCGGGCGAACTTTGGCGGAGCCAACAAAACTTAATATAAAAACCTAGGCCCAAGCCGTATTATTACAGCGATCGGGCCTAAAAATCAAATCGAAATTCCGGCCATCGCTAAAAGCCCGGCGGGCCTCGAGCCGCAGGCTAGACCTCTTCCTAAACGACAAAATCAATGGGCGGGCCGACCGAGCCGAACCAGACTCAAACCTAGGCCCAAGCGGCCCGTGGACAAGGTCAAGACGGTAAGGTCGAATCAGACCGAGCCAAGGGCCAGACTGCCCATGGCAGGACTAATGATAAACCTTGCAAGCAATGTGACTAATGAGTTGAATTCACGGGATGATGTAATCGGAAAGAGTAAAGAGACTTGCAGTGCAGATTGAACAAGGTATGAAGATCTGACGATGAATCTCCAGCGAAATGTATCTAGATGACAAAAGGGGAATAATTGAAGGAAATATGCCTAGAGGCAATAATAAAGTTATTATTTATTTCATATATCATGATAAAGGTTTATTATTCATGCTAGAATTGTATTAGCAGGAAACATAATACGTGTGTGAATACATAGACAAGCAGATAGTCACTAGTATGCCTCTACAAGACTAGCTCATTGATCGAAGATGGTTATGTTTCCTAACCATAGACATGTGTTGTCATTTGATTAATGGGATCACATCATTAGAATGATGTGATTGACATGACCCATTTCATTAACAGCATGATCGTTTAGTATGTTGCTATGCTTTCTTCGCAGACTTATACAAAGTTCCTGCAACTATAGTTATACAACTCCGTTTACGGAGGAACACTTTGTGTGCTACCAAGCGTCTGGCAATATTTGGGTGATTATAAAAGGTACTCTCAGGTGTCTCAAAAGTATATGTTGAGTTGGCATAAATCGAGATTAGGTTTTGTCACTCGATTGTCGGAGAGGTATCTACTGAGCCTTCGTTATTACACATCACATAAGCCTTGCAAGCATTGCAACTAATGAGTTAGTTGTGAGATGATGTATTCTGGAGCAGTAAAGACTTACGGTGAAGATTGAACTAGGTATTGGATACAACGGTCGAATCTCGGGTAAATGTATACCGATGACAAAAGGAACAACGTATGTCGTTATGCGGTTTGTGATAAAGATCTTAAATAGAATATGTAGGAACCAATATGGGCATCCGAGGTTCCGCTATTGGTTATTGACGAGAATGGTTCTAGGTCATGTCTACATAGTTCTCGAACCGTAGGGTCCATACAGCAACGTTTGATGATATTCATTATGAGTTTATAAGTATTGATGTCTGCGAAGATTGTTGAGTCCGGATGTGATCCACGGACATGACAGGAGTCTCGAAATAGTCGAGACATAAAGAATGATATATTGAAGCCTATGTTTGGACTTGGAAGGTTAGGATGAAAGCAGGAAGTTACGGAACACGAGGGGTTCTGGAAGGAACCCCGGAAGGTCTATGGGCCTTGATGGGCCATAGAGAGAAGAGGAAGGGCCGACCAGGCAGACGCCCCCTCCTCCTAGTCCAATGGGACAGGAGAGGCTGCCCTCTTCCCCTCCTCAATCCTAATCCAACTAGGAGGGAGTCCTACTCGGTGGGAGTAGGACTCCTCGGTAGCGCCGCCTCCTAGGGCTGGCCTTTTATGGCTCCTTTATATCCGAGGCCCATGACACACAAGTTGATCTACGGATCGTTCCTTAGCCGTGTGTGGTGCCCCTACCATATTCCACCGGTCATATAATGTTAACGGGCTTAAGTGAAACCCTCGCCGGAATATCGTCACGGGCTTAGCGAACTGCGTCGGTGGAGCATCATCATCGTCCTGCCCCGTCGTTGTGGAACTCATCGACACTTTCTGGATCGGAGTCCGGGGATGTCATCGGTGACGTGTGCGAACTGGAGGTGCCGTGCGTTCGGTGCTGGCGGATCGATCGGATCGTGAAGGCGTCGACTACATCAGCAGCGTTGTTATATTAGCTTCCGGTCTCACAGTGCATTAGGCGGACACTCTCCCCTCTCGTTGCTATGCCATCACCATGGTCTTGCGTGTGCGGAAATTTTTTGATTACTCGTTACCCGATGGTAACGCTCCGAGCCTGGTTTATGCGTTGATGTCATATGCGCGAGTAGAACACGTGAGTTGGCGATATAAGTCATACTGCTTACCAGCATGTCATACTTTGGTTCCGCGGTATTGTGAGATGAAGCGGCCGGACCGACATTACAGCGTCAGCTTCTGGCGAGACTGGTTTCACCGCTCGAGGCACTAGTTTGTAAAGGTGACGGCTGGGTGCATCTCTCTCACTTTAGTTGAACCAGTGTAGCTCGCCGGTCATACGAAGGTTAAAACAACTTGACAAAACTATCGTTGTGGTTTTGATGCGTGAAGTAAACGGTTCTTGCTCAGCCGTAGCAACCACGTAAAACTTGCAACAACAAAGTAGAGGGCGTCTAACTTGTTTTGCGGGCATGATGTGATGTGATGTGGTCAAGGCGTGATGCTATATTTTTATTGTATAGAGATGATCATGTTTGTAACCGAGTTATCGGCATTTGGCAGGACCATATGGTTGTTAAACTTTATTGTATGAAATGCAAAAGCCATGTAATTGCTTTACTTTATCACTAAGCAGTAGCGATAGTCGTAGAAACAATAGTTGGCGAAGCGACACGATGCTACGATGGAGATCAAGGTGTCGCGCCGGTGGCGATGGTGATCATAGCGATGCGGAGATGGAATCACAAGCACAAGATGATGATGACCATATCATATCACTTATATTGATTGCATGTGATGTTTATCCTTTATGCATCTTATCTTGCTTTGATTGGCGGTAGCATTATAAGATGATCTCTCACTAAAATTATCAAGAGTGTTCTCACAGTATGCGTTTGCTAAAAGTTCGTAGTACGGACACTGCGTGATGATGGGTGTGATAAGTTCTCATCCATCTAGCAGGTGCAAGCCAGTTTTGCATGAGAACCTCGAGGTTAAACTTGGCGAGCCTAGCATATGGAATATGGCCTCGGAACAGGAGGCGAAAGGTCGGCGTGAATCATATAGTGAATATGATCAACATAGTGATGTTCACCATTGAAACTACTCCATCTCCGTGATGATGGACATGGTTTAGTTGATTTGGATCACGTAATCACTTAGATGACTAGAGAGATGTACATCTAAGTGGGAGTTTTTAATATGATTAATTGAACTTAAATTTATCATGAACTTAGTACTGATAGTAATTATTTTGCTTGTCTATGTTTCTTTGTAGATAGATGGCTCGTCTTTGTTGTTCCGTTGAATTTTAATCGTTCCTTGAAAGCAAAGTTGAAAGATGATGGTAGCAATTACGGATTGGGTCGTAACTTGAGGATTATCCTCATTGCTGCAGGAAAATTCGTCCTGGAAGCACCGGTGCGACGCTGCTAGAACAACGCGAAGTTGTGAGCGTCTGGCGAGAAAAGTGATGACTACTCTATAGTTCGGTGTGCCATGGCTACGGCTTAGAGCCGGGTCTTCAACGGCGTTTTGAGCGTCATGGAGCATATGAGATGTTCCGAGGTTGAAGTTAATATTTCAAGCAAATGCCGGATTGAGAATGTAGAGTCTCAATAAGTTCTATAGCTGCAAGATGGAGAAATAGTTATGGGTGAGCACATACTCAAAATGTCAGGTATAATAATCACTTAATTCAGCTGGGAGTTAATCTTCCGGATGATAGTGTCATTGACAATTTCAATCACGCCACCAAGCTTCTAGAGCTTAATGATGAACTATAATATGCAAGGGATGACTAAGACAATTCTGAGCTCTTGTGATACTAAAAACCCCGGAGGTAGAAATCAGAAAGAGCATCAAGTGTTGATGGTCAACAAGACCACTAGTTTCAAGAAAAAGGCAAAGGAAAGAAGAGAAACTTCAAAAGAACGGACAAGAAAGTTGCTGTCAAGAGAAGAAACCCAAGTGGACCTAAGCACAAGCCCAGTGTTTCTTGTAGCGGTGGACACTTTGAGCGGAACTGCCCCAAGTATTTGGCGGATAAGAAGGATGGCAAGGTGAACAAAGGTATATGTGATATACATGTTATTGATGTGTACCTTACTAGGCTCGTAGTAGCACTGGGTATTTGATCTGGTTACATTGCTAATATTGCAACTTCGAAGCAGGGACTTCTGGAATAGGCGAGCAGCAAGGGCGAAGTGACGATCGCGTGGGAAATGGTTCCAAAGTCAATGTGATCGCGGTTAACTGCCACCTCTACATCTACCTTCGGGATTTTAGACCTAAATAATTGTTATTTGGTGCTTGGCGTTGAGCATGAACATTATATCTGGATCTTGTTTGATGCGAATGATTATTCATTTAATCAGAATAATGGTTGTTCTATTTATGAGTAATATCTTTTATGGTCATACCTTTGAAGAATGGTCTATTCACATCTGAATCTCGTGATAGTGATACACATATTCATAATGCCGAAGCCAAAAGATGCAAGTTGATAGTGCAACTTATTTGCCTTGCCGTTTGGAATCATATCGATTAAAAAGCGCATGAAACAACTCCATCTGGATTTTGGAATCACTTGATTATGAATCATGGTACTTGCGAACCGTGCCTACCTCATGGGCAAGATGACTAAAACACCGTTCTCTGGTTGTATGGAAACAGCAGACTTATTGGAAATCATACGCTCTGAATGTATGGTGGATGAATGTTGAAGCTCAAATGGCGGATATCGTTATTTTCTCACCTTCGGATGATTTAAGCGGAATCTGGTATATCTACTTGATGAAACATAAATCTGAAACATTTGAAAAGTTCAAAAGAATTTGAGTGAAGTTGAAAATCATTGTAACAAGAAAATAAAGTTTCTGATCTGATCGTGGAGGAGAATATTTGAGATTGAGTTTGGTCTACATTTGAAGCAATGCTGGAATAGTTTACGCAACTCATGCAAGAACACCACGCAGCGTAATGGTGTGTGTCAAACGTCGTGTCAACTTTACTAGATATGGTCGATCTATGATGTCTATATCCGATTTACTTCTCGTTTTGAGGTTATGCTTTAGGGCGGCGCATTCACGTTAAATGGGACACCGTCAAAATCCGTTGAGATGACGCCTTATGAACTATGGTTTGCAAGAAACCAAGTTATGCGTTCGAAAGTTTGGGGTTCGATGCTTATGTGAAAAACTTCAACACGATAGCTTGAACCAAATCGGAAAATGTCTCATAGGATACCCAAAGGAGACAATGGGTATACCTTCTATCACAGATCCGAAGGCAAGACATTACGTTGCTAAGAATGGATCCTTTCTAGAGAAGGAGTTTCTCTCGAAAGAAGTGAGTGGGAGAAAATGGAACTTGATGAGGTAATAGTACCTTTCCCTTATTGGAAAGTAGTTCATCCAGAATCATTTACTGTAACAACTACACCGATTAGCGAGGAAGATAATGATAATGATCATGAAACTTGAGATCAAGTTGTCCTGAACTTCGTAGATCAACGAGAATAAAATCCGCACGAGGGTAATACGGTAATCCTAATACGGAAGTCATGCTACTAGAATGGTGAACCTCGAACTATGAAGAAGCGATGGTGAGCCCAGTTCCACAAGATGGCTTGAAGCCATGAAATGCGAGATGGGATCCATGTATGAGAACAAAGTATGGACTTTGGTAGACTTGCGATGATCGGCAAGCTATTGAGAACAAATGGATCTTTAAGAAGAAGGCCCGGCCGATGGTAATGTAGCTGTCTACAAAGCAAACTTGTTGCAAAAGGTTTCGACAAGTTCAAGGGGTTGACTCTGATGAGACTCTCACCCGTAGTGATGCTTAAATCTGTCGAATCATGTTAGCAATTGCATTTTATGATTATGAAATTTGGCAAATGGATGTAAAAACCACATTCTTGGATGGATTTCTAGAGAAGAGTTGTATATGATGCAGGAGAAGGTTTTGTTGATCCAAAGGGTGCTAACAAAGTGTACAGCTCAACGATCAATTTATAGTGCGGTGCAAGCCTCTCAGTTGGAATAAGCGGCTTTGATAGTGTGATCAAAGCATATGGTTTCTGAGACTTTTGGAGGCTTTGTATTTACAAGAAAGTGAGTGGGAGCTACTGTAGCATTTACGATATTATATAGACATATTGTTGATTGGAAATGATATAGAATTTCTGAATAGCATAAAGGATACTTGAATAAAAGTTTTTCAATGAAGACCTCGGTGAAGCTGCTTACATATTGGGCATCAAGATCTATGAGATAGATCAAGGCAGCAGTGGACTTTCACAAAGCACATACCTTGATAAAAGTTTGAAGAGTTCAAAATGGATCGAGGCAAGGTTTTTACATGTTACAAGGTATAAGATTGAGTCGAGACTCAATGCGACCACGGCGAGAAGATAGAGAAAATGAAAATGTTCCCTATGACCATAGGCTCTATCATGTATGCAATCTCATGTACCAATTTATTGTGCCTTGCTAGTAAGCTTGGCAGGAAGGTACCAAAGTAATCGGTGGATCCTTGGATAGCGGTCGAGAACATCACGAAATACGAAAAGGACTAAGGATATGTTTCTACGAATATGGAGGTGACAAGAGCTGAAATGCGTAAATAGTTACGTCGATAAGCTTTGACCTTTGATCGGACGATTCTAAATATGAGCCGTCTATTTTTATTAACGGTGGATTGTCGGTTGGTGCAGTTCTAAACAAGCGTCGTGGCGGGATCTACATGTGAGCGGGTACATAGCTGCTTGAAGCGCAAATGAAGGAGTCTGGATGAAAGAGTTCATTTCCGATCTAGGTGTCATACCTGGTGCGCCAGACCAATAGATCTTCTGTGACAATCTGGTGCAATTGCCTTGGCAAAGGAATCCAGATTTCACAAGGGACCAAGCATATCAAGAGGCCTTCAATTCCATTAGGGACCAAGTCCAAGTGGGAGACATAGAGATTTGCAAAATACATACGGATCTGAATGTTGCGGACCCGTTGACTAAACCCTCTTCCACGAGCAAAACATGATCGGCACCAAGACTCCATGGGTGTTAGAATCATTCTTGTAATCTAGATTATTGACTCTGGTGCAAGTGGGAGGCTGAAGGAAATATGCCTAGAGGCAATAATAAAGTTATTATTTATTTCCTTATATCATGATAAATGTTTATTATTCATGCTAGAATTTTATAACTTGAAACATAATACATGTGAATACATAGACAAGATAGTCACTAGTATGCCTCTACAAGACTAGCTCATTGATCGAAGATGGTTGTGTTTCCTAACCATAGACATGTGTTGTCATTTGATTAATGGGATCACATCATTAGGAGAATGATGTGATTGACATGACCCATTCGTTAACTTAGCACTTGATCGTTTAGTATGTTGCTTATGCTTTCTTCATGACTTATACAAAGTTCACTGCTATGAAGTTATGCAACTCCGTTTACGGAGGAACACTTTGTGCTACCAAGCGTCACAGCGTAAGCTGGTGATTATAAAGGTACTCTCTGGTGTCTCAAAAGTATATGTTGAGTTGGCATAAATCGAGATTAGGTTTTGTCACTCCGATTGTCGGAGAGGTATCTCTGGGCCTTCTCGGTACACATCACAGCCTTGCAAGCATTGCAACTAATGAGTTAGTTGTGAGATGATGTATTGAGCGGTAAAGACACACGTAGCGAGATTGAACTAGGTATTGGATACAAGCGATGAATCTGGGTAAGTAACATACCGAATGACAAAGGAACAAGCGTATATCGTTATCTTGATTTGATAAAGATCTTAGTAGAATACAAGGAACCAATATGGGCATCAGGTTCCTTATTGGTTATTAATGAGAGAATGGTTCTAGGTCATGTCTACATAGTTCTCGAACCCGTAGAGTCCATGCAACAACGTTTGATGATAGTTCATTATGAGTTTATAAGTATTGATGTACGAAGGTTGTTGAGTCCGGATGTGATCACGGACATGGCGAGGAGTCTCGAAATGGTCGAGACATAAAGAATGATATATTGGAAGCCTATGTTTGGACTTGGAAGGTTAGGATGAAGCAGGAAGTTCTTGGAACAGAGTTAGGAACCCCGAAGTCTATGGGCCTTGATGGGCCATAAGAGAAGAGGAAGGGCCGGGCCAGGCCGTGCCCCCCTCCCCTCTAGTCCGATAGGACAAGGGAAGCGACCTTCTTCCTCTCAATCTAATCCAACTAGGAGAGAGTCCTACTCAGTGGGAGTAGGACTCCTCGGTGACGCCTCTCCTAGGGTAGCCCCCCCCCTTGGCTCCTTTATGTCTGAGGGCAGGGGGCACCCCATGACACACAAGTTGATCTCGGATCATTCCTTAGCCGTGTCTGGTGCCCCTTCCACCATATTCCGCCGGTCATATAAATCGCGGAGCTTAAGGCGAAGCCTGCGCCCGGAGAAGTCATATCGTCGCGGAGCAAACGAAGCCCTGCGTCGATGGAGCATCATCATCGTCCTGCGCGTCGTCTTGTGGAACTCATCCCGACACTTTGCTGGATGGGTGGGGATCGTCATCGGTGAGCGATGTGCGAACTTCGGGAGAATGCGTACGTTCGGTGCTTGGATCGGTCGGATCGTGAGCGTCGACTACATCAACGCGTTGTTATAGCGGCAGCTTTGGGTCTCAGTGCGTGGGCGGACACTCTCCCCTCTCGTTGCTATGCCATCACCGTGGTCTTGCGTTATGCGTGAAATTTTTGAAATTACTCGTTGCGATAATAATGTATGTTGTGATTACAGTGCGGCGATAAAGATCTTCGTAGAATATGTAGGAACCAATATGAGCATCCAGGTTCCGCTGTTGGTTATTGACCCGGAGGTGTCTGGTCATGTCTACATAGTTCTCGAACCCGTAGGATCCTTACGCTTAACGTTTGATAGCGATTTTGTATTATATGAGTAATGTGATTTGGTGACGAGATGTTGTTTGGAGTCCGGATGAGATCCGCGGACATGACGAGAGTCTCGGAATGGTCGGTAGAATTCATATATGGGGCGATGATATTCGGACACGGAGTGCAGGTCGACGGGATTTTATCGGTCAGGGAAGGGGTTCAGGCATCCCCGGCAACTACATTGGCCTAATGGGCAAGAGGGACAGACCAGCCCTAAGGGGCTGGTTGCATATGTAGACCAAAATAGGGAAGGAAGGAGAGAGAGAGAGGAAGGGAGGTTGGCCTCCCCTTCCTTCTCTCCTCCCTCCTTCCTTCCCCTCGGATGAATATGGAAGGGGAGGCCGGTGGGGGCGCACAAGTAATTCCTCCTACTTGGGGTGCCCCCTTGGCTGCCTATCCTCCTCCAACCTATATATATGAGGGGAGGCACCGCTAGAACACACAACATTGATTCCCTAGCATTGTCGGGTGCCACCCTCAAAGTTCGCCTCCGGTCATATTCACGTGAGTGCTTAGAAAGAAGCCATGCGGCGGATCACTTCACCATCACCTTCACCATGCCATCGTGCTACAGAACTCTCCTTGACACTTTGCTGGATAAAGAGTTCAAGGGGCGTCATCGAGCTGAGCGTGCTGGAGAACTTCCGGAGGTGTCGTATGTTGATTGCTTGATGGGTCGGAGCGAAGAAGTTCGACTACATCAACGCGTTATCAAGCGCTTCCGCTTTCTCTCTACGGTACATGGACACACTCTCCCCTCTCGTTGATATGCATCTCTAGATAGATCTTGCGTGGCGTAGAATTTTTGAAATTGCATACTCGTTCCCCAACAGAGCAGCGGAGGGACGATCGAGGACCAACTCACGGAGATGCAACACCACACAATAATTCCACCAGAGTGAAAAATAGGCAAACCAAAGTATGCCACTAGATGAATGGAAGATTTTAGTTGAAATGCAGCTAAAGATCATGGCAAACTTGTAGCTAGCTAGATACCAATTTGAAAGCAAGTTTGGACTTAGAATTTCTACATGGCAACAAATGGCATGACATGAATGCACAACACATGGCAAAACATGCTTAATGAACTAATTCAAATGACCCTATATCAGCAACAATCATCGCGACAAGTTGACAAGTATTAACAGATTTTCGGACTTAGTGATATTTGCATAGTGGCGAAAACAGATCATGATGCAACCATTGAGGCAAGTAAAATATATGCTACAACAGTTTTCATTGCATGGCAAAAAGCATGGCGAGCAAGTACTAATACCCTCAACAAAACACCCTTCAGTCATGATCCAAAAGATACATATTTGTTGCAGGACCACAAGGCAAAATGCAAAGTAATTATCTTGCCAGTTTGGACTTAGAGAAAATAGCATGATCAAACTTTATAAAAAAAATATGTCCATTAAGATCACTCACACACATACATCATTCTAAATCCATCAGGAGAACTATATAACATACATCATTCTACATATCCATCCATCGATCATTCTAACATACATCACTTTTTATTTGGTTTTCTTTTCCTTCTTCATTTTTTCATAACATATATACATCATTCTATCCATCATTCATCTACACACAAGATTAAATACATAAATTCATCTAAGTTATACATATTCATCTAATTAACATATATATGTATATGTGTGTGTGTGTGTGTGTGTGTGTGTATGTGTGTGTGTGTGTTCAATCCGGCAGGCTCTCACTTGAGATGGTGGCTGGCTAGGTAGGGATGGGCTCGGGAGGCGGCTGGTGAGGTCGGCGATGCGGCAATGGTGGGCCAGGGGAGGGGTTTGATCGATTCAAGGGAGGAGAGGGAGAGATATAGGGCTCATGGCGCTAGCTCGTGGCCCGATGCCGAGTCGAGCGCCAGAGTCGAGAATGAGCGTCTGGTGGTCAGGAGGCGTGGAGTGGCGGCACAGCGGCGATGGCCTTCTTTGGCAGCGTCGAGGCTCGGGGAGGCCTTGGTGGCATGCATCGAGTGGCAGCGATGAGGGCCGGGCTGGGCGGTGGCCTACTCGGTAACTGGCGGCATCGTGGTGTGTGGGCGTCGAGGCGGATGTCCTTTGGAATTTTCCCAAGTGCTGCTTATACACATACCTTTAGTCGGTTGGTGGCTCAAGCTGAGACGAAAGGAAGAACCTTCGTCTGGTTGGAGCCACCAACGGGTCTAAAGTCAATTCACAGCAAAGAGGCGGGAAGCCAGACCTTTAGTCCCGTTGGTGGCTCGACCCGGAGACGAAAGAGGCCTTCGTCCCGGTTGGTGGCTCGAACCAGGAGACGAAAAGGGACTTTAGTCCTGTTGGAGCCACCAACCGAGACAAGGAGCTATTCTGGCTTACTTGTCGGGGTAGTGGAAGTTTAGTCCCACCTCGCCTGCGAAGCGCTTGCACCGGTTTATAAGCCCGGCTGCGGCATCTTTCGAGCTCCTCTCATGGCGGTACATGCCTAACCTCTACATCTGTGGGGCCTACCTGCCTGGGCTGCATCTGGCCCATGTAAAATTGGGTTTCTAGTGGTATACCAGGCCACGGTGGCCCAGTGGCGAGCACTTTTTAGATTTTCGGTGAGGCCTTTAGTCACAGGTTGGTGCCTGGCGGGACTAAAAAGGAGTTTAGTTTAGTATTTTCATTAAGCTAGTAAAGTTATATTTTCTTTTTTGTTGAGTTATTAGGTTGGTATTTTTTCTTTTCTGTTTAGTTATTAGTTTAGTATTTTTCTTTTACATTAACCTAATATGCATCATTCAAAGGCACATCATCAATTTTCAACCCTTTTCGACTTCATTTGCTATTTTATGCATTTAATGATTTTTTAGCTAAATGACCTGAAATTGAAAAAACACTACAATGAATTCTAAAAAGGTTGAAACTTAGCATGGTATCATAATTTCACGCACATAGCATGTGCTAAAAAGTTAATGATTCTGGCAAAAGCTGGATGCACTCCGTGTACAAAGCTGGACAATCTCTTTGAAGTATCGGGCTTGGGACAAAAACTCATCTATTACAAAGGATTTCTTTTTAACTTATTTTAACTCCAGACTTTTTGCGTTCAATATACCATTAAAGCCACATCATCAATATTCAACCATTTTACGACTTCATTTGTTATTTTCATGCATTTAATGATTTATTTTGAGCTAAATGACGAAATTGAAAATCACTACAAATGAACTCTGAAAAGGTTGAAACAACATAGTATCATAATTTCACCCACATAGCATGTGCTAAAAAGTTGAGAGGTTCACGGCAAAAATTGGATGCACTCCTTGTACAAAATGGACAATCTCTGAAATGTCGGGGTTTGGATGAAAACTCATCTATTACAAGGATTTCATTGTTTTGACATGTAACTACAGTGATATTCTAGATCAAAGCCATCATCGAATAGTTGTGGAGCATAACTGTAAACTTTCAGAATCAAAGGCAAAAATATTGATTTATCTTGTGTCGTCGAGCAGTTACTTGAACAATCGTACCATCGATATGTTGTCTTCACTAGAGAGCACTTTTTTACGCATATGTCCTTTGCTTATTAAATCGTAACCATGGATAATCTTCGCCGTTAACATGATGCTTGGGTCAGCCTTCACTTTGAAGGAGAATTTCATGAAACTTTAAATCTGCAGGACATGTCTATCTTGTCCTCCACTCCCACGGTGTTTCTTTTCTGAAAAAGAACTATGTGGCGCTTTAGCTCATCATATGATGTGTTAACTTCCTTATCTTTTCTTTTCTCGGTTTTGGTAGACATGTCCTTCACATAGAAAACCATACATACATCATTGGCTGGAGACAAATGGTTAGTACTGTGTACCCAAGACTATTGAGATCCACATTTGTCATTCCGTACTATGGGTCTACCTATACCGCCTCGATAGATTGACCCATTTGCAGAAACAAAGGGACCTTAAAATCATGTCCATAGTCAAAGTTCTCATATGCCCACTATGTAACCATAATATGTGTCCTTTGCCCTATTGGTTTCTGCATCCAAGCGGACACCACTATTTGGTTTGGTGCTCTTTTTATCTTAGCGATCGTGTAAAATGTATTCCCATTTATCTAAGTACCCTTGGTAAGTCAATACAGTCAAAGATGGTGTCACGGCGCAGTACAGCTCATCTCCAACAATGTTGTTACCCATGAGATTGTGCAACTCCGGATCCGTAAGTGCTTTGGGTGTACCAAGCGTCCTGGCGTAATGGGTGACTATAAAGGTGCACTGGGTATCTCGAAAGTGTTTGGGTTGGCACGAATCGAGGGGATTTTCCTCCGTATGGGAGAGGTATCCTGGGCCCTTTGGTAATGCATCATCATAATGAGCTCAATGTGACCAAGTGTAGTCACGGGATCATCATTCGATGCAGTAAAGTGACTTGCGTACGATTAAGCGAGGTATTGGGATATCGCGATCGGTATCGGGCGAAATACGTCCATTGACAAAGGGTTTCGGATTGATTGAATCCTCGACATCGTGGTTCATCGATAGATCATCGAGGAGTGTGAGGGCCAACATGGGTATCAAATCCGCTGTTGGTTATTGACCGTGGGCGTCTGGTCATTCGCATGTCCCGAACGTAGGTCTACACATAAGGTTGTGGCCTTTAGGGTTGTAGAGATAGGTTGATAAGAAAGTTGGAGTCCGGATGAGATCGGACGTCCGAGGATTCGGAATGGTGGGGAAGAATCATATATAGGAAGTGCATTTGGGTCGGGAAAGTTTGAGGGTCACGGTATTATCCGGGACCACGGAAGGTCGAGGGTCCATCGAATGGGGCCACCTATCCGGGAGGGCCCCATGGGATGAAGTGGGAGGAACCAGCCTGGTGGGCTGGTCTGAAAAATATGCCCTAGAGGCAATAATAAAGTTATTATTTATTTCCTTATATCATGATAAATGTTTATTATTCATGCTAGAATTGTATTAACGGAAACATAATACATGTGTGAATACATAGACAAGCAGTGTCACTAGTATGCCTCTACTTGACTAGCTCGTTAATCGAAGATGGTTATGTTTCTAACCATAGACATGAGTTGTCATTTGATTAAGGGATCACATCATTAGGAGAATGATCGATTGACTTGACCCATTCCGTTAGCCTAGCACTTGATCGTTTAGTATGTTGCTATTGCTTTCTTCATGACTTATACATGTTCACGTAACTATGAGATTATGCAACTCCGTTTACGGAGGAACACTTTGGGTGCTACCAAGCGTCCAGCGTAACTGGGTGATTATAAAGGAGTACTACGGTGTCTCCAAAGGTACATGTTGGGTTGGCGTATTTGAGATTAGGTTTTGTCACTCCGATTGTGGGAGAGGTATCTCTAGGCCCTCTCGGTAATGCACATCACTATAAGCCTTGCAAGCAATGTAGCTAATGAGTTAGTTACGGAATGATGCATTACGTAATGAGTAAAGAGACTTGCGTGCGAGATTGAACTAGGTATTGGATACGGCGATCAAATCTCGGGCAAATAACATACCAATGACAAAGGAACAAAGTATGTCGTTATGCGGTTTGACCGATAAAGATCTTCGTAGAATATAGGAACCAATATGGGCATCCGAGGTTCCGCTATTGGTTATTGACGAGAATGGTTCTAGGTCATGTCTACATAGTTCTCGAACCCGTAAGTCCTGCAACAACGTTTGATGGGTTCATTATGAGTTTATAAGTATTGATGCACGAAGGTTGTTGGTCCGGATATGATCACGGACATGAGAGTCTCGAAATGGTCGAGACATAAAGATTGATATATTGGAAGCCTATGTTTGGACTTGGAAGGGTTCGAATGATAAGCGGAGATTCTAGGAACTCCGGGGGTTACGGAACCCCGAAGTATATGGGCCTTAATGGGCCTCAAGGGAGAAGAGGAAGGGCCGGCCGGGGCAGGCGCGCGCCCCCTCCCCTCTAGTCCGAATAGGACAAGGAGAGAGCGGCCTTCCTCTTCCCTCCCAATCCTACTCCAACTAGGAGAGGAGTCCTACTCCGGTGGGAGTAGGACTCCTCGGCAGCGCCTCCTAGGGCGGCCGCACCCCTTGCTCCTTTATATCTCAGGGGCAGGGGGCACCCATGACACACAAGTTGATCTACGGATCGTTCCTTAGCGTGTCGGTGCCCCCTCCACCATATTCCACTTCGGTCATATTCGTGAGCTTAAGTGAAGCCTGGCTTGGAGAAGTCATAGTCGTCAGCGGAGCTTAGGCGAAGCCCTGCGTCGGTGGAGCATCAACATCGTCCTGCCGTCGTCTTGTGGAACTCATCCCGACACTTTCTTGGATCGGTCCGGGGATCGTCATCGAGCTGAGCGTGTGCGGAACTTCGGAGGTGCCGTCGTTCGGTGCTTGGATCGGTCGGATCGTGAAGGCGTCGACTACATCAACAGCGTTGTTATAACGCTTCGCTTTCGGTCTCACAGTGCGTGGACGGACCTCTCCCCTCTCGTTGCTATGCCATCACCATGGTCTTGCGTGTTCGTAGGAAATTTTTGAAATTACTCGTTCCCCATGATGGTATCGAGCCAGGTTTTATGCGTTGATGTCATATGCGAGTAGAACACAAGTGAGTTTTAGGCGATATAAGTCATCTGCTTACCGCATGTCATACTTTGGTTCAGCGGTATTGTGAGATGAAGCGGCCGGACCGACATTACAGCGTCGCTTCTGCGAGACTGGTTTCACCGCTCGAGCACTTTCGTTGCTTAAAGGTGACGGCGGTGTCTGTCTCTCTCACTTTAGTTGAACCGAGTGTGGCTCGCCCGGTCCTTGCGAAGGTTAAAACAGCACCAACTTGACAAACTATCGTTGTGGTTTTGATGCGTGAGTAAGACGGTTCTTGCTCAGCCCGTAGCAGCCACGTAAAACTTGCAACAACAAAGTAGAGGGCGTCTAACTTGTTTTTGCGGGGCATGTTGTGATGTGATGTGGTCAAGGCGTGATGCTATATTTTATTGTATGAGATGATCATGTTTTGTAACGAGTTATCGACAGCTGGCAGAGCCATATGGTTGTCGCTTTATTGTATGAAATGCGCATGTAATTGCTTTACTTTATCACTAAGCGATGGCGATAGTCGTAGAAGCAATAGTTGGCGAGCGACAACGATGCTCGATGGAGATCAAGGTGTCGTGCGGTGGCGATGGTGATCATGGCGGTGCTTGGGATGGAATCACAAGCACAAGATGATGATGACCATATCATATCACTTATATTGATTGCATGTGATGTTATCCTTTATGCATCTTATCTTGCTTTGATTGGCGGTAGCATTATAAGATGATCTCTCACTAAAATTATCAAGTGTTCTCCCAGTATGCACCGTTGCCAAAGTTGTAGTACCCGGACACCGCGTGATGATGGGTGTGATAAGTTCTCGTCCATCTACACGGGTGCAAAACAGTTTGCCAGCGGAATACTCGGTTAAACTTGCGAGCCTTGCATATAGGATATGGCCTCGGAACACGGAGACCGAAAGGTGAGCGTGAATCATATAGTGATATGATCAACATAGTGATGTTCACCATTGAAACTACTCCATCTCGTGATGATGGGACATGGTTTAGTTGATTTGGATCACGTAATCACTTAGATAACTAGAGATGTTCTAAGTGGGAGTTCTTAAGTAATATGATTAATTGAACTTTAATTTATCATGAACTTAGTCCGTAGTATTTTGCAAATTATGTTGTAGATCAATAACTTCCGTTTTGCTTCCCTATGTTTTTGCTTTCATATGTTTATTTTGATATGTTCCTAGAAAAAATTA
>JAHIAM010004642.1:0-80044 GCA_021605205.1 Aegilops longissima
GCCGCCGCCACCAAGGAGAGTGAGACCGTCCTTCGGGAGCGAGGCTGGGGGCTTCGGGAGGCGCGTCGCGATCGCTTTGCATCTGGGCGGAGCTCAAGCCCGACCTCTCACCGCATCTTCAAGCAGTTCGCCCGTGAAGTGAATGCAGTCCTCCCAAGCTCGAGTCCAGCGCCCTCTCGGGTGGTGGCGTGCGCCATCACGTTCAGCTCAGCGGATCAGCTCAAGTCGCGCAGCCACAGCCGGAGTTCTCCCAATGCTTTGCTCCCCAATCGCCAACAACGTGCTGGTCACCAAGACCCTCATCGGCGGAGCAGGGCTCAACGTCTGTCCGTGGAGACATTCAACAATCTTGGTGCCCTACGATCGGCTTCAGCCAACCAAGCCTTTCTCCGGAGTCATCCAGCGGCTCCACAGTCCCGATCGGGCAGGTTCGCCTTCCCGTCACCTTGAGGGCCCATAACCTTCTACACGAGCTCGCCGACTTCGGCGTCGCCCACATTACGCCGCCATACAACGCCATCCTCGGGTACCCAGCGTTGGCCAAGTTCATGGCCGTGACCCACCATGGCTACAACATCCTCAAGATGCCGAAGCGGCGGGGTCATCCACGGTGCCACATGAAGAGAGATGATGTGTGCTCCACAGGCGAGCTTTTTGAGCCGCATCGTTGGAAGACCAGACCACAGCAGCGGGATGCCTCGAGGCAGCCCCAAGAAGAAGAAGACATCGACCGGCCCGACTCTTCAAGAGACAGGCCCCTCGGTCCACATCGGGCGGGGAGCCTCCTTCCATCGCATAGGAAGCGCGCGGCGCCCTCCTCGAGCGAGGGCTCGGGGCCGCCGACCTCGCCAAGGCCTCGAGGCGCTTGGGCTGCGATGGGCGTGTTCTGAGCCACGTTTCCATAGCGGGAGCAAGACCAGGAGGACAGAACCGCAAGTTCATCGGCAAGGCCATTCAGAGACTCTGAGTCAAAGCGTCATGAGGGGCAGCCGCCTCTGTGTGGCCCCCCATCCGAGCGAGGATGGTGGGCTCTTGCGTCTGCATCGACATACCAGGGCTCAATCGAGCCGCATCTCAAGCGCCTCGGCCCTCGCGAGTGGGACATTGCAGTCCGCCCCACAGCTACGTCACGCATGCCTTGTGGCCTGCCAGCGGCTCTTGTGCACCAGCGTCTCATGAGGACCATCTGGAGGCTCAGAGGTCAGGCCGCCGCAGCTCTGGCGGAGATGGAGATGGCCCATGAGGCGCCAGGCGCCCGGGAGCATCCGAGGCCCCGAGCTGGCTGGCTCGTGAGGATCGGCTCCAGCGGCCCACGAGTCTGCTACATCAACAACCCTTCATCCCCAACATCACGGGTGACATCTTTAAGTTTTATTTACGGCTGGGAGCGCCTTGAGGCCGCATTATTCCCGAGGCAGCGTGGGTCCGTCCTGCGGCATGTGTCCCTTTTATTTCATGTCTTTATCTTATCTGTTGGGCGCCTCGGGCTGCATCATCCCAAGCCGCTCGGGCGATCCAGTGCATGTATCCTTCATCGTTTTCCTTAGGATTATGCTCTCGTTCCACCATGCTTGTTATTTGGTGCCTTCTCCTAGGTGGCGAAATCTTGCACGTTAAAGGGGGTGCACGAGCATGCGACTCGGGGCTCCTCTGGCTCTCGGCCCTCACCCTCTGGTCTTGTCCATGGCATCGCGACCGGCTTGCCCGGCATTTGAGACCAGCCGAAACCAGGACCGAGGGCGTGAGTTTCGTCATCAATCCAACTTAGCGCGTTAAAGGGGGTGCACGAGCATCGCGACTCGGGCTCCTACCGGCTCTCCGGCCCTCACCCTCTGGTCTTGTCCATGGCATCACGACACAGCTTGCGGCGGGTGAGACCAGCCCGAGAGCGGGACCGAGGCGATAAAGTTGCTGCGTCGGCCAGCTTAGCGTTAAAGGTGGGGTGCACGAGCATCGCGACTCGGGGCTCCTACGGCTCTCGGCCCTCACCCTATGGTCTTGTCCATGGCATGCGACCTGGCTTGCCGGCTGGCGGTGAGACCAGCCGAGGCCGGGACCGGGGCGTGGGAGTTGCGTCATCTAACCTAGCTTGGCGTTAAAGGGGTGCCTAAGCGCCGTGACTGGGGCTCCTACCGGCTCTCGGCCCTCACCCTCTGGTCTTGTCCATGGCATGCGACCTGGCTTGCAGCGGACAGTTGAGACCAGCCCGAGGCCGGGACCAAGAGCGTGAAACACCGGCATCGGCCAAATTGCAGGAACACACTCGAAGACAAGGCCAAGAGCAGGCGCAACCCGCCTTGAGTAGGGCCTCGTGAGTCCCAGCGCTGGCTCACGGGTGCCCAGACACCTCGTCCAGCCCTACCGTACTAGCCACGTGTCGAGGTGAGGCTATATCGCCCAGGGGCTCCTCGGGCCCCCTCCACGTTCGGTGGAAGCACCATGCTCCTTGCTGGTGGCGACGACTTTGCCGAGGCGGCTATGCCCGTCTTGTCTTGAAGCGCTATGCTCAGCTTGGTGATAAACAAGCGAGGTGGCCTCGGGTCGCATCAACCTCGGGGAGCCCAGGCACAGATGTGCAGCCTCGTCGCGCGCCTCCCCTCGGGCGGCGCCTTGAGGCTGGGCACAGGGGGCTACGCTGGGTCACGCCAGACGCCGCCACCCAGCCAGGCCCTCGGGCCTGGTTCGTCACGCCTCCCTCCCGGCGGAGCCAAGAGTGCGCATGCCGTTTGGCGTCAAGGGGACTCTGAGCATCGCGACTCGGGAGCCTAAGCTGGTCACGTAGCCCCTCACCCCTTAGTTCCGAAGGCTAACGGCGGTTGAGATATCTGGAGGCGGGCTCTGCGAGCGTGAGAACGGTGGATCCACCGCGCCTCACCTCCCTACTTGCTGTTAGGTGCGCCAAGGGGACTCCTGAGCATCGCCTTTCGGGGAGCTTAACTTGTCACGTAGCCCCTCACTCCTTGGTCCGTCCTGGTTTCCGGTCGGGGCTAACGGCGGCTGAGGTATGCGCGGGGCCGGGCTCTGCCGGCGTAGAACACAAGCAAGTAGGAAGCACAAATTTCAAGGAATTCAAAAGCAAATATTACAGTCCACACTGTTATCATGATACCAAGCATAAGTTTAAACGCCTCCCGAGGCATGATACATGTCTTGAGGAATTAAAAGCAAGGCAGGAGCCATGGTGGAGTCACTTGTCGTGATGGAGCAGCGGGTGGGCTCGCCTCGTGAAGCAGCAGGGCGGCAGCCTCGCTTCGCTTGGTCTTGAGGCGGAACTTCCCATGAGCCTCTGCGCGACCCTTCCACAGCCTCGGCGTGGCTGGCTACATGCTTTCGCCGCTTCCCGGCTCAAGCTGAGCTGTCCATGTCAACAGCTGGGATCGCGAAGATAGATGTGGGTGAGGATCCGTGTCAATGCCGCGAAGACAAGACCCGCCTCGGCCTCGGCCGTGGGGCCAAGACCAAAACATCTTCAAAACCGGATCAGTAGGGAAGCAGCTTGGCGGGGCCGTCCTCTGCGCCCGGCCGATGGGCTCTCGGGCGGCTGTCATAAAGCTCCCTCGGCGAGGCGTGAGCCTTCACCTCCATATCCATGAAGGCCCGCGATCTTCAGCAAGAACCCGCCTTGGCGTCAGCTCGACCTTCCTGCGCCTCCGGTTCACTGCTCCGGTAGCGCCTAGGCGGTCACGGCCTTCTTCGGCTTGGCCCCTCTAGTCCTTGATAGCCGCCTCGCGACCTTCATGCTTTCCTCCTGCTCTGGCGGGCGGGCCTCCTCGGCAAGCTGGTTTTGCAGGCCCTTCACTCGCCCTCCAGCGTCTCGCGGCCTTGGATGCTGGCTGCCTCCCCTAGGGCAGCATCGCGGGCTACCGCCGCCTCCGAACAGCCTGCTTCTCCTCATAAATAAGCCGTCGAGGCTGGACCAGCGCCGCCCGAATCTAGCGTCGCGCGAATCCAGCAGAGGCCAGCTCAAGCGTCCGGCCACCAAGTGAGGTCGGCGCCAGAAGATCCTACCGCAGCCGGTCGGTTCGTGGCCAGACGATCCGAGAACCGTGGGAGGAGTCGGAGAGACAGCAGTTGGTGGAGCGGGGAGGAGATGGCGGGCGTAACCCCACTGCGCCCGAGCGGAACCAGCGGCGCCACGACAGGTGGAGGCAGCGCCAAGCAAGGGCACCTCGGTCGCTGGACCAAGGGCTGAGCTCGCCCAGGCCAGGCTCAGCCGAGGCCTGTGAGGGCGCCAGGCGGGAGAGGCACAGGCGTCGGGGTCATCTTCCTTTTTCAGGCAAGGCACCGCCACGGATGGGAGCCTCGAGGCCCCCCTTCACGCTTCTTGCCCGCGCGCGCGGCCTGGCTGGCGAAGAGCATGGACATCAGATCTCGTCGTGAACAATAATCAAGGCAGAGCGAGGCACTTACAAGTCGTCATTTGGTGGACTCGAGCAGCCTCGGCCATACTTGAAGCCCAAGAGCGGATCGAGGATCAGCTTCAAGGGGACCAGGAGGCGGGAGGCGCGTCTGCGGATCGCCAGGGGCGGGGCGGACCAGCTGGGACCAGCCCGTCCGTCCTTCTCCCGGGATCGGGGCAGGCTTCGCCTCCCGCTCACCCCTCATCCTCGTCGTCGTCACTCTCGGGAGGCGGAGAGCAGCGGGGCCTGCGCCCGCGAGGAGAGCCCTTGACTCCGCCCGAATCAACCCCTCTCTCGGCTCTCTTTCCTCCACCTCTTCGCCCGAGTCGGAAGAGGACCGTCCACCAGTCCTCCGGGCCTCCGCGGGCACAGCGATCCCATTGAAGGCGGGCATGGACCCCCAGCCTGCTCCCAATCCTCGTGAAGAAAGCAGGCGGGCAGGCGCCTCCGGTCTCGCCACGTCGCCCCAACCAGAGGACTGGAGGATCGTCGCTAGATCCTCGTCGGCCAGGGCCACGGAGGCTCGGGTGAGGCCTCCACATCGGGCCAATCTTGGCGAAGCGAGGCAGTTGGTGCTCGAGAACTCCCTCGGCCAGCGCCTTGGTCAGCCTCGCCGCCCGCTCGTCGTCCGGCTTCAGATCTGCATCCATCTTCTCCAGCACCAGCTTCGCTCAGGGATCCCGAAGCTTCGCTCGGGACCAGTTATCGGAGCTCTCGGCGGGCTCCGTGGGCAGGATCAGCCGAGGGTGGATTCGCCCAGCATCCATCAAGACCCACTTGCTCCTGAAGCCCTCAATCCGCTTCCCAGTGTTTGAAATGGCAATGGCTCCGCCCGTATCTGTGGCTTCGCGCCTGTGAGCGGAACCTGAAGAGTCGGAGGAAGAAGTAGTGGCGCAGCAAGGCCACCAAGGCTTCAGACCAACATGGAGCCTCACAATAGTAAGCGAAGATTGCGGAGAAGAACGGAGTTGGGATGAAGGTGCAGAGCGTGAATGTTGTAGTGACGGAGGGCGGAGAAGAAGAACTTCAGAGAAGAAGAGGCGCCAGACCAGCAATGATGGCGCTTCGCGAAGAAGCAGGTAGAAGGTACTCCCCGACCCTCGAGGCGGAGGAACGACCTTGAACACCGCCGTTCCATTGGCGCCCTGCGCCTCCGCCCTTGGCGCGATCGAGGCAAGGCTACTTGTTGACACATTGGCGGGTCCAAGGCAGGAGAGTACCAGAGCTCGGCCGGGGTTTGACGAGGAGCCACGACTGGCTGGGGCCTGAAGGCGGAGTGGATCTGAAGATCTGGAAGCGAGGAGGAGGCGCAAGAAAGGGGATCGGCAGCAAGCTCGGAGAAAGTAAAGGAGGCAAGGAAGATGCGCTCTATTATCAACCAGCAGCAGTTCTGCGAGGCGCCCGTCAATCAACCGCCACGCGGCACCCAAAACCCATGGTATTAGAGACCTGACGACGCCTTGCCCTTCGCCTCTCGCTCGGCCAAGTTGGGCGTGCCGTGGGCCCGGGCTCTGTCGGCGTTCAGGAGCAGGGGTCCCCAGACTTGCTGCTGCGGCTGCGGCGTGGCTCAAAGGAGGCCAGGACAGCCCATCTTCATCAACGCAAACTCAAGACCCTCGCGAGGCAAGCCTCATGAGGCGGACGACCAAGAGCTTCCTCGGCGCAGCCTCGTGGTAGCAGCTCACGAGGCGGAGAGTTCAAGGCAGGGTACCTCGCGAGGTGCCCATGGCGTAAGCCATGGCGACCAAGGCGCCCGATCGAGCGCCAGCCAGCGCAGCGTCCTCCTTTCCTCTTTGGTGCAAAGGAACAAGCGCGGCGAGAGCATCAAGCAAAGGCATCCGTTTGATTGCAACAAGACCAAGACCAGCCCCAGCGGCTGGAATGCAGATCATCATGGAGCCCAAGCGGCGTCATCACGAGCCTTTGGCGGCGGACCAACTTTAGTCGGGATAAGTGTACCGCTGTTCCCCTTCAAAATGGCCAATTGTTGGCGCCCTTCCGCTCAATATTTGGGAAGAGGCCGGGGCCTTCAATCTATATAAGTAGAGCTAGCCACCATAGTAGGGGCTCTCCCGGGGCGGCGAGAGGAAAAGGATCCGCCATTGAATCAGAGAGAGAGACCCGATCCTCAAGCTAGGCGACGGGATACCACTTAGCAGTTCATCACACCCACCAGAACAGACCCTCATGAGGCTGTTCTTCTATCTTATTCCTCATAGCCCCAGAGGCAATCCACACCACACCTTTGGGTAGGGTATTACACCATGATGGTGGCCTGAACCGATATAAATCACGTGTCTCTTGTGCTGTTCTTTGAGTAGTTCTAGGTCCTTGCGATTCGGCGAGTGCAGGCGGTGGAGGTTGGATCTCCGCGCCCCGAGTTTGAACCTTAAGGGTCTGCCGGAACCCAAAATCCGACACGTCTACATCTAACCATGGTGGTGGCGCGGCCAAGGAGTGGCCGGAGTGGCGCCGGCGGCAGGCTTGGCGGTGGCGTAGCTCGGGCAATCTCGGGGTGGCGCTCTGAGCCTGGGAGGAGGCGTTGTGGGTGTCTCACGGGCTCATGAGATCGTCTTGACCAGACGATGGGCTCGGGAACGAGTTGCGGTGGCTGTGGCCACGGCTACGCCATGGCCGGCGGCGAGAAGCTCTCGGCCGCGGTGGGAAATGAAGCTAGGGGCGAGCACGAGCTTGGGAGAAGAGGGGAGAGGAAGAGGGGCTCACGGCGAGTGCAGAGGTGGCCTCGGCGTGCTCAGGGAAGGCTCGGTGACGGCGGAAAATCGTCGGCGATCTCCTTGGCCGAAGGAGGAAGAAGGGGGCGGGGACGGTGTGTCAGGGCTCTTCTGGTCGCGTGAGACGATGTCACGCCCAAGATGCGACCCTATCCAAAAGGAACTCGATGGTCCCACCAAGGATAGAAGCGCATCTTGAAGACGCTTTTGCAAGGTGGATATCATTACATCAACATTACATAATACATAGGGATACGTACATAAGGCACAAATGCCACAAGGATAAATCAACCTCATATACAAGATCAACATCCGACTACGGATGAACCATAAACAGAAACTCAACGACATCCACCCTGCTAGCCCAGGCTGCCGACCTGGAACCTATCCCCTGATCGAAGAAGAAGCAGAAGAAGAACTCCAAAACAAGTAACATCGCTCTCACGTCATGATCATCGCAAACCTGTACCTGCAACTGGTGGTGTAGTAATCTGTGAGCCACGAGGACTCAGCAATCCCATAACCATGGGTATCAAGACTAGCAAAGCTTAAATGGGAAAGGAAGGGGGT
Source organism: Aegilops longissima (assembly GCA_021605205.1). Taxonomy (NCBI): domain Eukaryota; kingdom Viridiplantae; phylum Streptophyta; class Magnoliopsida; order Poales; family Poaceae; genus Aegilops; species Aegilops longissima. The sequence continues at coordinate 7,703 of JAHIAM010004642.1, forward strand.
AAAGTGGTGAGGTGCAGCAGCGACTAAGCATATATGGTGGCTAACATACGCAAATGAGAGCGAGAAGAGAAACAAAGGAACGATCGTCAACTAGTAATGATCAAGAAGTGATCCTGAACTCCTACTTACGTCAGACATAACCCAGAAACCGTGTTCTCCTCTCGATCAACCCGAAAAGAGACACTCACGGTTACACACGGTTGGTGTATTTTAATTAAGATCAACTTCGGGTTTTCTACACGGACATTAACAAATTCCCATCTCGCCACATAACCGCTGGCACGGCTTTGAAAGTTCAAACCCTGCAAGGTGTCCCAACAGCCCATGATAAGCTCTCGCGATCAACGAAGGATATTCCTTCTCCCGGGAAGACCCGATCAGTCTCGGAATCCGGCTACAAGACATTTCACAGCAATAAAACAAGACCAGCAAGACCGCCCGATCGCCGACAATCCCGATAGGAGCTGCACATATCTCGTTCTCGTGGCAACACCGGATGAGACAGACTACGAGTAAAACCAATCCTCAAGTTGCCCCAAGGTGGCCCCTTGGTATGCTCGGTTCGAACCAACACTTAGAGAAGCAGCGGCCGGGGGCTAAAATAAAGATGACCCTCGAGAGAGAGACTCCCAAGGAAAAGTAGGTGGTGGTGAGGCAAATGGTAAAACCAATGTTGGGCCTTGCTGGAAAAGTCTTATTCAAAGCGAACTGTCAAGGGGCCCCATAAATCACCCGACAGCGTTAGGGACGCAAAATCCGGGAACATAATACCGATATGACGGAAACTAGAGCGGCAAGAGTGGAACAAAACACCAGGCATAAGGCCGAGCCTTCCACCCTTTACCAAGTATATAGATGCATTAATTAAATAAGATATATTGTGATATCCCAACAAGTAAACATGTTCCAACAAGGAACAACATCTCCATGTTCAACAAGGAACAAACTTCATCTTCACCTGCAACTAACAACGCTATAAGAGGGGCTGAGCAAAGCGGTAACATAGCCAAACAACGGTTTGCTAGGAAGGGTGAAAAAGGTTAGAGGCTGACATGGCAATTAGGTAGGCTTGAGCAACAGGTAATAGGTAGCGCAGCATAGCGATAGAACGAAGCAACTAGCATAGCAATGATAGTAGTGAGATCCAGGGTAGCGGTCATCTTGCCTGAAATCCGCAAGGAAGAAGAACGAGTCCATGAAGAAGATGAGCGGATGAAGCCGAACCAAGCGTGAGCGAGCGAATCCTCACGATCATAGCAAAACAGGAACTAACAAGAAGAAGCACACAACATAGTAAACACACCACACATGAACAAGACATGATGCACTACAAGCATGATGCATGACAAAGCTACATGAAGCTACTCATGGCAAGAGATGATGCAAACAAGAGCAACACATCAAGGCAAGTTTAAATGAGGCGGAAACAACATAGAACAATTCCGGTAAGTCCTCATATGCAAATTTCGAAATTGGTCCAGATCTGAATAAACCTTATGTTCAAGTTGTTAAACAGCAAGTTAAAATGCACCACGATGATCTACACGAAATTCTAGTCAAGTTACATATAAAGTTCATTAGATTGAGACTACGGTCTAGAAGATATGAGCAAAACAAGTTAAACATGGCATTGATGCAAAATGCATATAAACATCAAGCAAACACCTCAAAACAAGGATGCAACATGATAATATGAAACTACATGCAAAATCAAGCAAGATTCATATAGAGCACACTCAAAACGGAGCAACGGTTCAACACATACACACTATACAAGACATGACAACAATCTGTCCAAAACAGCAAGTAGGCATATTGCAAGCATCAAAACAACATGCTACAGGACCTCAACATAATAACAAAAGGCATGGGCATGATGTACAGGTAAAGCATTACAAAACATGAACACTGAGCTATCTCCATAAAACACTAGAACATGCTCAAAATGACATGGCAAGATTGCAAATAATAACAGTTTCAGGCATTGGCAGAAAATAACATCAGGTTGCAATGTTTAGAGCTATGAAACAACATGCTACAGGAACTTATTATGGCAAACAAAGGCATGGAATGAATCTACTAAATGCATAGAACAAAAGTCCTTTACTGACCATAAGCCAAAAAGGATCAGTAAATATGATGGCATCCATGTAAACATGGCAAGTTATATTACAGATTTGAACATGGCAGGAACAACAATAAGTAGACATGTTGGTGAGCTTGAATCACTCACCACAGAGCAATACATGGCATGGCAAGGCAACCAACAGTAAGAAGACATGGCATAGAAGCTATACAAGGCAAGAACAACATCATAGGGTGCAAGGATCAACTACAACAACCTTGGCAAAATTGAATAACATGTAAACAATCTGCCAGGAAACATTTTATAGCAAAAGTAGAGCTCGATTGACTCAAGCTATGGCACTCCATAATTGCAAAAAAGGGCATGGATGGATAGAGAAAGACATGTTTAACAAAACATCCTTACTGAAGTATCTCAAAATAAGCATGGAACTCTCTGTAGCATCAAGTGAACATGGCATCAAAATAACAGCAGAACAGGGCTGAAATCAGCAACATCAAGACACCTAGTTTGCATGCTTGTGCTAGTCACCACATAGATCACAAAAATACATGGCATACACCCCTGGAAAGATGGCATTGCATATTACAAAACACATGTAGGACTCAAGGTCATAGGGTGCACACATCAATCATGGCAAAAATGGCAAAAGTGCAAGTTCTGTTAAGAAACAGAAACTAACATCACATAGCACTCTTCTAACAGCATTTAGGGCATCAAGATGAGCTCAAATGAAAATGATGCAATGAGATGAAATGATCTACTCTTCGAGGCGAACATTTTGACATATTACACGCATGAAACGGAGCAACGATGACAGAGTTATGACGCGTTGAAATTGCAACAAAAATTAACGAGAAAAAGGACTTAGAGAAACAGGGTCAACCTCGTTTTGGATCTAGGGTCGGGTCCAGGTCGGCGGACCTCGCCGGAGCAGACAGGGCGGAGGAGGGAAGGCGGGGGGCGGCGGGAGAAGGCGGATCCGGCCCGGTGATGTGTATGGGCAGCGAGCCAGCGAGGGCTCGGGCTGCCGTGGGCGTGGCTGTGGGCGGGCGGAGCCTTCTGGCGCTTGTGGCGCCTGGCCACCGGGAGGCGGCAAGGAGGCGGCGGCGGCTGGAGTGAGCAGTGAGCCAATGGGCAGCGAAGCGCGTGCGGCCTGGCCGTGGCCTCGGGGCGTGGGCAGCCCGATTCAGGCTCTGGTGCGGCGGCGGCCGCTTGGCGGGAGGGCCCAGACGGGTTCATGAGCCCCTTGAGGAAGGAGGAGAGAGGGCAGCGGGATGGCGTGGCGGCCCCTGGTTGAAGCGACAAGCGGCGGCGGACGTGTCCGGCGTGTACGAGACAGCGTCCGTATATGGAGGAAGAAGAAGGCTAGGGTTAGGGTAGAATTGATCCGCGAATTTCGGGAGAGGCACATATTTATAGGTAGAGGGAGCTAGGAGAGTCCAAATGAGGTGCGGTTTTCGGCCACGCGATCGTGATCGAACGACCGAGAGCATGGAGGGGAGTTTGGTGGGTTTTGGGCCAGATAGAAAGGGGTGTTGGGCTGCACACGAAAGAGGCTTTTGCGGTTACCCGGTTAACCGTTGGAGTATCAAACGACCTCCAAATGATTCGAAACTTGACAGGCGGTCTATCGGTGCTATACCAAGGCCGCTTGACAAACCTTGGTCCATTCCGAGACCGTTTAACACCCGCACATGAAAAGAGGTAAAAGGGGCGTAGGAGACATAGGAGTGCCGGATTGCAAAAGCGGACAACGGGAAAATGCTCGGATGCATGAGGCGAACACGTATGCAAATCGATGCACATGATGACATGATATGAAATGCAGATGAAGACATGGCAAAGTGCAACACGCAAGCAAATGACATGGCAAAGACGGCGAATAACTGGCAGACACCTGGCGCATCGAATCCGGGGCGTTACAGACGATGAGGAGGACGAGGGCGGAATGGCGGAGCTCGAGGGCGTGTCAGAGAGGCTTGGGGATGGCTACGGTTGCGGCTGTGGCGAACGGCGGCGGCGGCGGCCTTCGGGCATTCAGGGGAGGCGAGAGAGAGGAGGAGGCCTTTGGAGAGAGGGAGAGGTGCGGGCGGCGTGTGGCGTCGCGGGGCATCGAGCGGACGAGGAGGGCGGCAGGCAGGCAGGTGTCGTGGCTGGAGCGGAGGCTGCAGCCTGGCACACGCCTCGCCTACTGGCGCGACGTGGAGGACGGTGCGGTGGCCAGTGGGCTGGGCTGGCCAACTGGGCCGACCAGGCCGCCTGCGAGAGCAGGCTGCTTGCAGGAGGTAAGCGCCAGGTAAGTCTCTTCTCCCTTTTATTTTTTCTTTTCTATTTTTCTGACATTTGTTTGGTCTAATAAAAATACTAAACCATTTTATTTTCTTATGCCAATTTTTGTAGGGGCTAGTGGCATTATTCCAGAGCTCCTCAATAACTGGCATAATATTTGGACATATATTATATATATATAAGTATATATCCAATGCAATTAATTATTGGATTAATTCCAAATGCCCAAATAAATATTTATGAGCTCCTAAAAATATTGGTTTGATTTTTATCTCTGTCCAATATTTTCATAGAGCAACATGAGCATTTTCTTGGACCCTTTTGGAGCAATTTTTATTTGGGTCATTTCCAGAAATGATTCTGCGGGTTTCACAAATCCCCAATTTAAATTTAAATGGAATTTAAACATGATGCACACATGACTAGCTAGTCTAGGTGATACCAGAACTAGGGATGTGACAACTCGCCCCCACTAAACAAGAATCTCGTCCCGAGATTCAAGACGTGAGGTAAGAAGACAGAGGGGGCACAAACTAACACGGTCTTCACGATCCAATTGTCCTTCTCAAGATGTTGATTCATTGATTCATATTGATCTTGACGTCTTTGCATTCTAGATCTTCATCCAACTCGATGACGTTAGAAAGAAACTCTATCGAAAAGGATAATTGAAACTCTCCATACCAGGCTAAGGAAATTCACAACGATCGTTTGAAAGGGGTTCGGGGAAATGGCATACTCGGTTCGGAAAGGAAACTATGGTTATAGAACAACTCGGCAAACGGGAGGCACATTCCAATTGATCTGAGGATATAACCTAGTGGTAGAGTGTGCTCTCAAGAACTTGAGCATTTCCATGGTCATCAAGGATTTACCAACATCCGTCGAGGATCACAGCAACACATCTTACTACCATGATGAATAGTGATGGATGATGCGGATACAAAGGAAGATAACACCTTCTCAGACTTCCCCTTAGCGAGGCCAAGAGAGAAATCTGGATGATCGATCGAGAGACATTTAGCACTCCGCTTCTAATGTTCTCCTTGATGTTCTAGCTACCACGGTCATGCTTAAAAGCATCAACATGGCCATCAAGTAAAGGTCGGACTTCGGGAGCACAAAATCCATAAGGGTCAACTTGTGGAATAAGTCGTACCAAATCCTCATGGAGAAGGGTTGAATTTCTTGTTCAAGATACTACAATAATAGATCTTCCGGCTAGGTGTGTCGGCCAGAACATCAACCTCGTCGGGACCTACATCATAGATCTTGGAAATGTTCCAGCCATCATATCTGCCTGAGATTCAGATCTGGCTGGTAACAAGATTTTTCAGACAACATGTCCAGAGAAGAAAAGGTTGCAACACAAGTTGACGGGATAACGTTGCGAGAATATCGGGAGATGAACTATGATAGCAAGCTCCAAAACATGAGCTGGTTCTGCTACATACATGTGAGCATGTTGTCCAAGACAAGAATGACCACGTGGTAGCCTTATAATAAAACACTACCGAGTTCAGGTGGGGAACCATCATCGAGGATATCGGAGTCCTAGAGCACTTATCGATGAAATTCTTATCCTTGAGCAAGTCAATCGGTGGCTTGGTGTGCTAGGAACACATATAGAATGGGGCGCCAACCTATCAAACCATAGAGTACTTAGCACATATGCGTGACTAACTTGGGATGATTCGGAGGAAGCAAAAACAAGCTTTCTCAATTCACGGAGGCAACTTACATCAAGTGCACGTGAATTAGAAAGTCACTTCTTTCATCAAGCGTAAACCTCATGAGCGGATCATGAAGGCAATGCCTACAAAGTTTTCAACACTAGGTTGATGTTCAACATGAATCATGGGGGAGACAAAATGCTGCTAATGGGCTCAACAGCAACTCATTGAAATTTCCATATCACTGGACTTCCACCATCATGTGAACACGGTGATAGCATTGGTCAGACCAAAGATGTAATGGTGTATGCTCGAAGGATCAACCACGAGTAAGACAACATTACGAACATCGTTGGTTCTGATTTGACTTGACGATAGCCCATACTCAAGTCAAAGTTTTGACAAGGCAATAGATCCAATAACTGATCACAGGGACCAATCGATGAAGATATCATGTTTCTTCAACACACACACACCGGGATATCCCTTGGAGATGAACTAAGTCAGGAAAGCTTTTATCTTCCAACTCTCCAAGTTGTTGTTTAAGCTTAACCAACTAGCTCGGGGGTATCAACACGGATTCTTGGAGAAGGGGTGGTTTAGAGGAAAACCAACTTATCACGAGCTCAACATATCGATCGAGGGGACAACCTGGTAATACTTCCGAGAAGATATTCAGAAAATCACGAACCACCGGTATGTTCCTAAGCTCGAGAACAACCTTGCTTTTCAGGGCAAGATGATATGATCAAAAGAGTGAGGGATTGACACAGTCCTAACTCGTTGATCGAAGAGTGCACCAGAAATAAGGACTAGGTAGCACGATCAATCTTAGGATGATGATTCAATAACCAACACGCAAAGAATGAGAATATTGTCCATTTATTACCAAGCAAGGGGTTGCTAGGCGTATCGATTTCACACACCACAATTCACTTGTCGGCATTCCGGTTACAACAACACGGAACCGAGGAATGAATAATGATGGTGAGAAGTATTACTACGTCAAGAATTCATGAGGAATGGTGCAGTCCTCATGACGATCCTGACATAAAGGGGGTAATACTCCGAGGTAGAACAGAATCAAAAGCTGGATTGGCATTTGATCTGTGGAATACAACTACTTTGACCCAATCCTGGATATGGATGAGGTGCTGGAGTCTGTTTCTTCTAGTCATTCCGAGATAGAATGAAGCAGCGAAGCAAGAGTAAAACAGCGATGAACGAATGCACGCATACTCTTGACTATCAATTGACAGACGGGGTCAGAATACAACTAAAGAGAACAACTCAAAGGAACATATAATTTTCTGAGTTGTGGATGCATGGATTAGTATGTCGAGCAAAGCTCAACATTTCTTCCGGATAACCCATGTGGAAAGGGTAGAACTGGTAGATTCACAATTATGAATGGAGAACTCCTCAAGAGTACTCTGATTGTGATCCTTCGGTTCAGCAAGGAACTTCTGCCGTAAACGGTTCATAGTATTTGGAAGAAGGAAATACCACGGACCTCGAGGACTATCGCAAAGTTAATAATATCCTAATGGTACGAGCAACACTATCAACACGAGGTAAGTAGGGTGAATCTAGGGTTCAAGAACCCAGGAATAGAATACCTACTACTAAGTAGCATCACGGGATGCTTTCGAGAAAGGTGGCCAGAATCATCACACTGGAAACATAAAACATGGCTAGATTACTGGGTGATACTCTAGACACCTAGGGTCATAATACTAACTCCAACATATATGTCAAGGCAATGGAGTACCTCAACTCACCGATTAGTGTGGTTAATCTGGCCCAAAGGAACATCGAAACGGGAGGAAGGGATTTGCAAATGCTTCAAACTATTTAGAAACCTGGGATGACTCGGACAGCATAACGGTTGTAAATGCTCAAAATGATTTGAGACATCCTGCAAAATAGTGGCATGACCACTCAACATCACAATATCAAGATTCTAAGACCAGCTATGAACATACGGAAGTGGTAAAAACTGAACTGAGATTTGAAACTATCAATTCTATAAGTCTATGGATTAGTAACACGTCATCCTAATAGATAGATGAGAAGCCTAGTTCTTAATCCCCATAGAAGAGAAGAGGATGACTCAGATCAGAAGGCCATGAGGTATAAGGAGTAAAAAGAGCCTTACGTTCCCTTCCACAATCAATTCCCTTACATAACTAAAGCATTTCTAGACACAACCGACCGGTTTGGCTTGGTAATCCTCTGAGCGATCGGGCTCGATACCAAAGCTGTCGGGACCCGATTCAAGTCACATCAATCTAGCGGTAACACCTCATATCACTTTGCGGCCTCACGCACGGTATTCCCACGGGTGTCGCCTTACCATGGCCGGGACCGTTTAGCCTTTTGGCTCACGTATATGATAGTGTCGCTAGCATCCATATGATGAGAGAACCGGGCGGCATGGCTAGTCATGAACCCAAAGTGGCACTAACCCATGGGGACAGGCATACATGAATCACATCAAGCATGTCGGTCAGCAGCGTGTGAATCGGGCTGTAGCACTAGGCTAACAGGACTCAGGAACCCGGGCTGTAGCAGCTAAGCAGGACTCGGATGTCACGCGTGACATTTCCCGAAGGGACAGAACACGAGCAAGTGAAACACATGCCCGCCAGATCAAGTGTCACGAGCGGTAGTCTTTGGGCTAGCAGGACTCCGGTGAACCATGGCTGTAGCGGACTACTATGGCTCAAGGAAGCACTAGACTACATTTCCCCATAAGAGAGGCTGCCAAGGATAAACAACTAGATTGTCGGATCCCACAAATACCAAGCATTTCAAACATACACACAATATGCTCGATATGTGTAAATACAACATGGCATCACAACATAACTCTACGACTCAAAGTATTTATTCATTAGGCTCCGAGGAGCGAGATATTACAAACATGGGTCTCTCGACCCAGCAATCGGAGCATACAAGTCAAACACATGCGGAAGCTAAACATATGCGAAAGTACGAGACAACTATAAATGAAAAAAGGTGAGAAGCACGAAGATCTACCAGATCTGTCGAGGGCACAAGATCGTAGCTTAGGTAACAAGCTAAGCGTCGAAGTCCACAGCGGAACTACTAAGCGAGGCCAGCGTCTCTCGCAAAACATAAAATAAGCAAGCGTGAGTACAAATGTACTCAACAAGACTTATCGAGAACTAGCTACATATGCATCATTATCAACAAAGGGGTGGTGGAGTTTGACTGCAGCAAGCCAGCTTTGACTCAGTGGCTATCCTAAACTACGACTGCAAGTAACTCTTTAGAGGTGGCACACACGAGTCCACATATTCACCATGTCAATACACCACTATGGATCCGCTCTCGTCTCCCTACGAGAACGCCATCCATAGCACTCACACTTATCTTGCGTATTTTAGAGTATCCACTTTCACTTGTCTATGAACTATTATAGGCAACCCATAAGTCCTTTACCGCGGACACGGCTATTCGAATAGATCATATTAACCTGCGAGGGTGTACTTATTCACACGCTCTCGCCACTTACCGCCATATACCGTCATGTATCTGGAAACCTTCAGCGGAAGCTTTGGCGAGGTGTCGGCATGACCTACCTAAACACTCAAGTCCCTAGTCCAGGTTTATCGCCTATTCGGGTTCCATCATGAGAGTCCGCCGAGGTTTCCACTAACGGCCCCGAACGATGTGTGCAGGGTTCCCGAGACACCAAACGGGCGAATCGGTACACCGGGCCACGTGCCTACCGCAACACAGCCCACCCCTAAGGTCAGCGCTGCGTGTTGCCCCCAGCATGCTACAAACACCAGAAACTACTTTGCAACTCACGGACAAAGGACAAAGGTGGTTAAGAAGCCGAGAGAGTCAATTAAGGATCCCAATGTGTGGTAGTAACTGTTTCATGGATCACAAACACAGAACTCAGTTCCTGAGGTCGGCTGCAATGAGACAACCCACCATGTACTCCTACATGGCCTCTCACCGCTACCTTTACCAAATCGTGTTCACACACTTAGCTCACACACAGTAGGACATGTTCACACACCATTCCAATTCATTCTGATGAATCGGACTGACTCAACTCTAAGCGATGGAGGCATGACAAACAAGCATGAATGAGTAGGCACAACAGGGCTCAAACAACTCCTACTCATGCTAGTGGGTTTCATCTAATTCTTGTGGAATGACAGGTCATCACGAGAGGATAAAGGGGTTCAGCTACGCAGCAAATATGAGATGAATCGTTGTTGTCCTAATGCGAAAAGAGAGCAGGGAGCGAGAGGCTGGGATTATATCAGAATGAACAAGGGGGTTTTGCTTGCCTGGCACTTCTGAAGATAATATAGTTCTTCATCGGTGTCATCGAACTCATCGTCGGTACGTCGTCTACTCAGAGGGGACAAATACCGGCAACAGAGAAAGAAACACAATCAATGCAATGCACAATATGATGCATGATCATGACATGGTAAAATGGGTGTGTTGGGCTAATGCAACTACAACCTGATGGGTTTGAGCTATTTTGAACCAAAGATTCAAAGTTCAAACTCATTTGTGAACTTAAGTAGTGCTTTATCATGTTTTGCACTAAACAGCAAGTTAACTTGTTTATACATGCATGAAACTAGTACATATGGATAGATTGGATTTTTCTGATCATTTTCATATATAAATTATTTCATTTGGATTACGGTTGATTTTCTATGATTTTAGAAGTTTATACTAATTTTGGAATTTCTGAATAATAATAAATCCAGAAAAAGAGTTATTGCGTCAGCATTAGGTCATCTTGACCTCGGCAGGTCAACAGTGAGTCCAGGTCAAACCTGACGGTGGGGTCCAGTCAAGTAGTTGAATAACTAACTAAAGTTAGTTTGTGTTAAACTAATACTAATCCTAGTTTAGTTAGTGGCACAGGGCCCACATGTAAGTGAGTCGGGGAAAGTCAAACCAGGAAGTGGGGTCAACCCACGCCGGTCAGCAGTCGTGATCGCGGCGTTTAGCCGCCGGCAAGTCAGACAGCTGGCAGTGCGCGCTGGGATTCGCCTCACGGGCTGTTTGGCGCCCGAAGCACATCTACGGGATGCGGACGCCCGTCCGCATCCAACCATGGTGGTGGCGCGGCCAGGGAGTGGCCGGAGTGGCGCCGACGACGAGCTTTGGCGGCGGCAGTAGCTCGGGCAATCTCGGGGTGGCGCTACAGAGCACGGAAGGAGGCGTTGTGGGTGTCTACGGGCTCATGAGATCGTGTTGAGCACGACGATGGGCTCGGGAACGAGCTGCGGTGGCTGTGGCCACAGCTACGCCATGGCCGGCGGCGAGAAGCTCTTGGCCGCGGTGGGAAATGAAGCTAGGGGGCGAGCGTGAGCTTGAGAGAAGAGGGGAGAGGAAGAGGGGCTCACGGCGAGTGCAGAGGTGGCCCCGGCGTGCTCGGGGAAGGCTCGGTGACGGCGGAAAATCGTCGGAGGTCTGCGTGGCCGAAGGAGGAAGAAGGGGGTGGGGACGGTGCGTCAGGGCTCTTCTGGTTGCTTGAGACGATGAGGAGGACGAGGGCAGAACGGCGGGGCTCGAGGGCGTGTCGGAGAGGCTTGGGGATGGCTACGGCTGCGGCTATGGTGAGCAGCGGTGTGGCAGCTCCAGGCGTTGAGGGAGAGGCGAGAGAGAGGAGGAGGCCCTTTGGAGGGAGGGAGAGAGGTCTTGGGCGGCGCATGGCATCGTGCAGGCATCCATCGACGAGGAGGAGGACAGGCAGGCAGAGTCTTTGTGGTGCAGCGGAGCCTTGCTGGGCCTGCAGTACACGCCTCGCCCTCTTGGCGTGATGTGGAGGGGCAGTGCGGTGGCAGTGGGCTGGGCTAGCCAAGCCTGGACCGACCAGGCCGCCTGAGAGCAGGCTCTTGAGGGAGGTAAGCGCCGTGTAAGTCTCTTCTCCCTTTTATTTTTCTTTTCTATTTTTCGACATTTGTTTGGTTTAATAAAATACTAAACCATTTTATTTTCTTATGCCAATTTTTGTAGGGGCTAGTGGCATTATTCGAGCTCCTCAATAAGCTGGCATAATATTTGGACATATTATATATATATATATATATATATATATATATATATATATATATATATATAAGTATATATCAATGCAATTATTATTGGATTAATTCCAAATGCCCAAAATAAATACTTATGAGCTCCTAAAAATATTGGTTTGATTTTATCTCATCCAATATTTCGAGGAGAGCAACATGAGCATTTTCTTGGACCCTTTTGGAGCAATTTTATTTGGGCCATTTCAGAAATGATTACGAGGGTTTCACAAATCCCCAATTCAAATTTAAATGGAATTTAAACATGATGCACACATGACTAGCTAGTCTAGGTCATACCAGAACTAGGGATGTGACAGGACACTGGTGCGGCCTCCAGGACACTGCTCGGCGGCAGAGCTAGATCATGCCCCTCGTGGAGTCTTGGCTGGCGCTCGGCTGTGGCTTGAACCGTCGAAGATCAAGTCTCCGCAGACGTCGGCCGTGTAGTTCAAACTTCAAATCTGACTGGTGGCGGGCGTAGCTTCAATCTGCTCGGATGGCCAGCTTAATTGGCCCATGATGCAAAGCCGCCGAATCTGAAGATCTGTCCGGGAGAAAAGTCTCACCCTAGAGCCAAGTTCAGGCGTGCCGTGGGCCGGGGCTCTTGTCGGCGTTGCAGGGCAGGGGTCCCAGACTTGCACACTGCGGCTGGCGTGGCTCAAGGAGGCCAGGACAGCCCATCTTCATCAACGCAAACTCAAGACCCTCGCGAGGGGCCAAGCCTCATGAGGCGGACGACCAAGAGCTTCCTCGGGCGCAGCCTCGTCGAGTGGCTCACGAGGAGGCGGAGAGTTCAAGGCAGGGTACCTCGCGAGGTGCCCATGGCGTAAGCCATGACGACCAAGGGCGCCCGATCGAGGCGCCAGCCCAGCAGCAGCGTCCTCCTTTCCTCTTTGGTGCAAAGGAACAAGCGCGGCGAGCATCAAGCAAGGCATCTGTTTGGTGCAACAAGACCAAGACCAGCCCCAGCGGCTGGAATGCGATCATCATGGAGCCCAAGCAGGCGTCATCACGAGCCTTTGGCGGCGAGGACCAACTTTAGTCGGGATAAGTGTACCCGCTGTTCCCCTTCAAAATGGCCAATTGTTGGCGCCCTTCCGCTCAATATTTGGGAAGAGGCCGGGGCCTTCGTCTATATAAGTAGAGCTAGCCACCATAGTAGGGGCTCTCCCGGGGCGACGAGAGAAAAGGATCCGCCATTGAATCCAGAGAGAGAGACCCGATCCTCAAGCTAGGCGACGGGATACCACTTAGCAGTTCATCACACCCACCAAGAACAGACCCTCGCGAGGCTGTTCTTCCTGTCTTATTCCTCATAGCCCAGAGGCAATCCACACCACACACTGGAGTAGGGTATTACACCATGATGGTGGCCTGAACCAGTATAAATCACGTGTCTCTTGTGCTGTTCTTTCGAGTAGTTCTAGGTCCTTGCGATTCGGCGAGGTACGAGACGGTGGAGGGTTGGATCTCCGCGCGCACCCCAGAGTTTGAACCTTAAGGGTCTGCCGGAACCCAAAATCCGACACGTCTACATCTAACCATGGTGGTGGCGCGGCCAAGGAGTGGCCGGAGTGGCGCCGGCGACGAGCTTTGGCGGCGGCAGTAGCTCGGGCAATCTCGGGGTGGCGCTACAGAGCACGGGAGGAGGCGTTGTGGGTGTCTACGGGCTCATGAGATCGTGCTGACCACGACGATGGGCTCGGGAACGAGTTGCGGTGGCTGTGGCCACGGCTACGCCATGGCCGGCGGCGAGAAGCTCTCGGCCGCGGTGGGAAATGAAGCTAGGGGCGAGCACGAGCTTGGGAGAAGAGGGGAGAGGAAGAGGGGCTCACGGCGAGTGCAGAGGTGGCCTCGGCGTGCTCAGGGAAGGCTCGGTGACGGCGGAAAATCGTCGGCGATCTCCTTGGCGAAGAAGGAGGAAGAAGAAGGCGGGGCGGTGTGTCGAGGGCTCTTACGGTCGCGTGAGGCGATGTCACGCCCAAGATGCGACCCTATCCAAAAGGAACTCGATGGTCCCACCAAGGATAGAAGCGCATCTTGAAGACGCTTTTGCAAGGTGGATATCATTACATCAACATTACATAATACATAGGGATACGTACATAAGGCACAAATGCCACAAGGATACATCAACCTCATATACAAGATCAACATCCGACTACGGATGAACCATAACGAAACTCAACGACATCCACCCTGCTAGCCGGGCTGCCGACACAGAACCTATCCCCGATCGAAGAAGAAGCGGAAGAAGAACTCCAAAACAAGTAACATCGCTCTCACGTCATGATCGCCATAAACCTGTACCTGCAACTGGTGGTGTAGTGTCTGTGAGCCACGAGGACTCAGCAATCCCATAACCATGGGTATCAAGACTAGCAAAGCTTAAATGGGAAAGGAAGGGGTAAAGTGGTGAGGTGCAGCAGCGACTAAGCATATATGGTGGCTAACATACGCAAATGAGGCGAGAAGAGAAACAAAGGAGCGATCGTCAACTAGTAATGATCAAGAAGTGATCACGAACTCCTACTTCGTCGAGACATAACCCGAAACCGTGTTCTCCTCTCGATCAACCCGAAAAGAGACACTCACGGTTACACACACGGTTGGTGTATTTTAATTAAGATCAACCGGGTTTTCTACACCGGACATTAACAAATTCCCATCGCCACATAACCATGGCACGGCTTTGAAAGTTCAAACCCTGCAAAGGTGTCCCAACAGCCCATGATAAGCTCTCGCGATCAACGAAGGATATTCCTTCTCCCGGAAGACCGATCAGTCTCGGAATCCGGCTACAAGACATTTCACAGCAATAAAACAAGACCAGCAAGACCGCCCGATCGCCGACAATCCCGATAGGAGCTGCACATATCTCGTTCTCGAGGCAACACCGGATGAGACAGGCTCTGAGTAAAACCAATCCTCAAGTTGCCCCAAGGTGGCCCCTTGTTGTGCTCGGTTCGAACCAGCACTTAGAGAAGCAGCGGCCGGGGGCTAAAATAAAGATGACCCTCGAGAGAGACTCCCAAGGGAAAAGTAGGTGGTGGTGAGGCAAATGGTAAAACCAATGTTGGGCCTTGCGGAAAAGTCTTATTCAAAGCGAACTGTCAAGGGGCCCCATAAATCACCCGACCGCGTTAGGGACGCAAAATCCGGGAACATAATACCGATATAGCGGAAACTAGAGGCGGCAAGAGTGGAACAAAACACCAGGCATAAGGCCGAGCCTTCCACCCTTTACCAAGTATATAGATGCATTAATTAAATAAGATATATTGTGATATCCCAACAAGTAAACATGTTCCAACAAGGAACAACATCTCCATGTTCAACAAGGAACAAACTTCATCTTCACCTGCAACTAACAACGCTATAAGAGGGCTGAGCAAAGCGGTAACATAGCCAAACAACGGTTTGCTAGGAAGGGTGAAAAAGGTTAGAGGCTGACATGGCAATTAGGTGAAGCTTGAGCAACAGGTAATAGGTAGCGCAGCATAGCGATAGAAACGAAGCAACTAGCATAGCAATGATAGTAGTGAGATCCAGGGTAGCGGTCATCTTGCCTGAAATCCCGCAAGGAAGAAGAACGAGTCCATGAAGAAGATGAGCGGATGAAGCCAGAACCAAGCGTGAAACGAACGAATCCTCACGATCGCATAGCAAGCAGGAACTAACAAGAAGAAGCACACAACATAGTAAACACACCACACATGAACAAGACATGATGCACTACAAGCATGATGCATGACGAAGCTACATGAAGCTACTCATGGCAAGAGATGATGCAAACAAGAGCAACACATCAAGGCAAGTTTAAATGAGGCCGGAAACAACATAGAACAATTCCGGTAAGTCCTCATATGCAAATTTCGAAATTGGTCCAGATCTGAATAAACCTTATGTTCAAGTTGTTAAACAGCAAGTTAAAATGCACCACGATGATCTACACGAAATTCTAGTCAAGTTACATATAAAGTTCATTAGATTCGGAGCTACGGTCTAGAAGATATGAGCAAAACAAGTTAAACATGGCATTGATGCAAAATGCATATAAACATCAAGCAAACACCTCAAAACAAGGATGCAACATGATAATATGAAACTACATGCAAAATCAAGCAAGATTCATATAGAGCACACTCAAAAGCAGACAGCGGTTCAACACATACACACTATACAAGACATGACAACAATCTGTCCAAAACAGCAAGTAGGCATATTGCAAGCATCAAAACAACATGCTACAGGACCTCAACATAATAACAAAAGGCATGGGCATGATGTACAGGTAAAGCATTACAAAACATGAACACTGAGCTATCTCCATAAAACACTAGAACATGCTCAAAATGACATGGCAAGATTGCAAATAATAACAGTTTAGGGCATTGGCGAGAAAATAACATCGAGGTTGCAATGTTTAGAGCTATGAAACAACATGCTACAGGAACTTATTATGGCAAACAAAGGCATGGCATGAATCTACTAAATGCATAGAACAAAAGTCCTTACTGACCATAAGCCAAAAGGATCAGTAAATATGATGGCATCCATGTAAACATGGCAAGTTATATTACAGATTTGAACATGGCAGGAACAACAATAAGTAGACATGTTGGTGAGCTTGAATCACTCACCACAGAGCAATACATGGCATGGCAAGGCAACCAACAGTAAGAAGACATGGCATAGAAGCTATACAAGGCAAGAACAACATCATAGGGTGCAAGGATCAACTACAACAACCTTGGCAAAATTGAATAACATGTAAACAATCTGCCAGGAAACATTTTATAGCAAAAGTAGAGCTCGATTGACTCAAGCTATGGCACTCCATAATTGCAAAAAAGGGCATGGATGGATAGAGAAAGACATGTTTAACAAAACATCCTTACTGAAGTATCTCAAAATAAGCATGGAACTCTCTGTAGCATCAAGTGAACATGGCATCAAAATAACAGCAGAACAGGGCTGAAATCAGCAACATCAAGACACCTAGTTTGCATGCTTGTGCTAGTCACCACATAGATCACAAAAATACATGGCATACACCCCTGGAAAGATGGCATTGCATATTACAAAACACATGTAGGACTCAAGGTCATAGGGTGCACACATCAATCATGGCAAAAATGGCAAAAGTGCAAGTTCTGTTAAGAAACAGAAACTAACATCACATAGCACTCTTCTAACAGCATTTAGGGCATCAAGATGAGCTCAAATGAAAATGATGCAATGAGATGAAATGATCTACTCTTGAGGCGAACATTTTGACATATTACACGCATGAAAGCGAACAGCGATGATGACAGAGTTATGGCGCGTTGAAATTGCAACAAAAATTAATGAGAAAAAGGACTTAGAGAAACAGGGTCAACCTCGTTTTGGATCTAGGGTCGGGTCCCGAGTCGGCGGACCTCGCCCGGAGCAGACAGGGCGGAGGAGGAAGCAGGGGCAGGCGACCGGAGAGGGCGGATCCGGCCCTTGATGATGTGTGAATGGCAACCAGCGAGGCTTCAGCCCGTGGCCCGGGGCTGTGCCGTGGCCGGGCGGCGGGACGCTTCTTGGCGCCAGGTGGCGCCAGCCACCGTGAGGCGGCAGGAGGCGGCCCGGCTCGGCTGTATGAGCACAGCCGAACCAATGTGCAGTGTGGCGGCAGCCTGAAGCCTGGCGGCATGGCGCCTCAGTGGGCGCAGCCCGATTCTTGAGCTCTGTGTGGCGCGCCGGGCAGGAGGGCCCAGACGGACTCATGAGCCCAGCCGGCGGAGGAGGAGAGAGAGGGCAGCGGGATGGCGTGGCGGCCCCTGGTTGAAGCGACGGGCGGCGGCGGGCGTGTCGGCGTGCTTGCAGACGCGTCGGTATGTGGAGGAAGAAGAAGGCTAGGGTTAGGGTAGAATTGATCCATGAATTTGGGAGAGGCACATATTTATAGGTAGAGGAGCTAGGAGAGTCAAATGAGGTGCGGTTTTCGCCCGCGATCGTGATCGAACGGCCGAGAGCATGGAGGGAGTTTGGTGGGTTTTGGGCCAGATAGAAAGGGTGTTGGGCTGCACGAAAGAGGCTTTTGCGGTTACCGGTTAACCGTTGGAGTATCAACGACCTCAAATGATCCGAAACTTGACAGGCGGTCTATCGATTGCTATACCAAGGCAGCTTGACAAACCTGGTCCATTCGAGACCGTTTAACACCCGCACATGAAAAGAGGTAAAAGGGCGGCGGAGACATAAGTGCGGATTGCAAAAGCGGACAACGGGAAAATGCTCGGATGCATGAGGCGAACACGTATGCAAATCGATGCACATGATGACATGATATGAAATGCAGATGAAGACATGGCAAAGTGCAACACGCAAGCAAATGACATAGCAAAAGGCGGCGAATAAGCTGGCGGACACTGGCGCATCGAATCCGGGCGTTATGAGACGATGAGGAGGACGAGGCGGAATAAGCGGAGCTCGAGGCGTGTCGAGAGAGGCTTAGGGATAGCTACTGATTTGCGGCTGTGGCGAAGCGGCGGCAGCGGCCTTCGGGCATTTGTGAGGGCGAGAGAGAGGAGGAGGCCTTTGGAGAGAGGAGAGAGGTGCGGGCGGCGTGTGGCGTCGCAGGGCATCCAGCGACGAGGAGGACGACAGGCGAGGCAGGTGTCGTGGCGCGGAGGCCTTGCCTGCAGCGAACACACGCCTCGCCTCTTGGCTTGACGTGGAGGACGGTGCGGTGGCGATGGGCTGGGCTGTGGCCCTGGGCCGACCAGGCCGCCTGAGAGCAGGCTGCTTGAGGAGGTAAGCGCCGAGGTAAGTCTCTTCTCCTTTTATTTTTTCTTTTCTATTTTTCGACATTTGTTTGGTCTAATAAAAATACTAAACCATTTTATTTTCTTATGCCAATTTTGTAGGGGCTAGTGGCATTATTCGAGCTCCTCAATAAGCGGCATAATATTTGGACATATATTATATATATATAAGTATATATCAATGCAATTAATTATTGGATTAATTCCAAATGCCCAAATAAATATTTATGAGCTCCTAAAAATATTGGTTTGATTTTATCTCATCCAATATTTTCATAGAGCAACATGAGCATTTTCTTGGACCCTTTTGGAGCAATTTTATTTGGGTCATTTCGGAAATGATTCTGCGGGTTTCACAAATCCCCAATTTAAATTTAAATGGAATTTAAACATGATGCACACATGACTAGCTAGTCTAGGTGATACCAGAACTAGGGATGTGACAACTCGCCCCCACTAAACAAGAATCTCGTCCCGAGATTCAAGACGTGAGGTAAGAAGACAGAGGGGGCACAAACTAACACGGTCTTCACGATCCAATTGTCCTTCTCAAGATGTTGATTCATTGATTCATATTGATCTTGACGTCTTTGCATTCTAGATCTTCATCCAACTCGATGGCGTTAGAAAGAAACTCTATCGAAAGGATAATTGAAACTCTCCATACCAGGCTAAGGAAATTCTAGCGATCGTTTGAAAGGGGTTAGGAAATGGCATACTCGGTTGGAAAGGAAACTATGGTTATAGAACAACTCGGCAAGCGGGAGGCACATTCAATTGATACCGAGGATATAACCTAGTGAGTGAGTGTGCTCTCAAGAACTTGAGCATTTCCATGGTCATCAAGGATTTACCAACATCCGTGCGAGGATCACAGCAACACATCTTACTACCATGATGAATAGTGATGGATGATGCGGATACAAAGGAAGATAACACCTTCTCGGACTTCCCTTAAGCGAGGCCAAGAGAAATCTGGATGATCGATCGAGAGACATTTAGCACTCCGCTTCTAATGTTCTCCTTGATGTTCTAGCTACTACGGTCATGCTTAAAAGCATCAACATGGCCATCAAGTAAAGGTCGGACTTGGGAGCACAAAATCCATAAGGTCGACTTGTGGAATAAGTCGTACCAAATCCTCATGGAAGGGTTGAATTTCTTGTTCAAGATACTACAATAATAGATCTTCCGGCTAGGTGTGTCGGCGAACATCAACCTCGTCGGGACCTACATCATAGATCTTGGAAATGTTCCAGCCATCATATCGCACGAGATTCAGATCTGGCTGGTAACAAGATTTTTGAGACAACATGTCGAGAGAAGAAAGGTTGCAACACAAGTTGACGGGATAACGTTGCGAGAATATCGGGAGATGAACTATGATAGCAAGCTCCAAAACATGAGCTGGTTCTGCTACATACATGTGAGCATGTTGTCCAAGACAAGAATGACCACGTGGTAGCCTTATAATAAAACACTACCGAGTTCAGGTGGGGAACCATCATCGAGGATATCGGAGTCCTAGAGCACTTATCGATGAAATTCTTATCCTTGAGCAAGTCAATCAGTGGCTTGGTGTGCTAGGAACACATATAGAATGGAGGCGGCCAACCTATCAAACCATAGAGTACTTCGCACATATGCGTGACTAACTTGGGATGATTCCAGAGGAAGCAAAAACAAGCTTTCTCGAATTCACGGAGGCAACTTACATCAAGTGCCGTGAATTAGAAAGTCACTCTTTCATCAAACGTAAACCTCATGGCGGATCATGAAGGCAATGCTTACAAAGTTTTCAACACTAGGTTGATGTTCAACATGAATCATGGGGAGACAAAATGCTGCTAATGGGCTCAACAGCAACTCATTGAAATTTCCATATCCTTTGGACTTCCACCATCATGTGAACACGGTGATAGCATTGGTCAGACCAAAGATGTAATGGTGTATGCTCGAAGGATCAACCACGAGTAAGACAACATTACGAACATCGTTGGTTCTGATTTGACTTGACGATAGCCCATACTCAAGTCAAAGTTTTGACAAGGCAATAGATCCAATAACTGATCACAGGGACCAATCGATGAAGATATCATGTTTCTTCAACACACACACACCGGGATATCCCTTGGAGATGAACTAAGTCAGGAAAGCTTTTATCTTCCAACTCTCCAAGTTGTTGTTTAGCTTAACCAACTAGCTCAGGGGTATCCAACACGGATTCTTGGAGAAGGGGTGGTTTAGAGGAAAACCAACTTATCACGAGCTCAACATATCAGTCAGGGGACAACCTGGTAATACTTCCGAGAAGATATTCAGAAAATCACGAACCACCGGTATGTTCCTAAGCTCGAGAACAACCTTGCTTTTCAGGGCAAGATGATATGATCAAAAGAGTGAGGGATTGACACAGTCCTAACTCGTTGATCGAAGAGTGCACCAGAAATAAGGACTAGGTAGCACGATCAATCTTAGGATGATGATTCAATAACCAACACGCAAAGAATGAGAATATTGTCCATTTATTACCAAGCAAGGGGTTGCTAGGCGTATCGATTTCACACACCACAATTCACTTGTCGGCATTCCGGTTACAACAACACGGAACCGAGGAATGAATAATGATGGTGAGAAGTATTACTCGTCAAGAATTCATGAGGAATGGTGCAGTCCTCATGGCGATCTGACATAAAGGGGGTAATACTCCGAGGTAGAACAGAATCAAAAGCTGGATTGGCATTTGATCTGTGGAATACAACTACTTTGACCCAATCCTGGATATGGATGAGGTGCTGGAGTCTGTTTCTTCTAGTCATTCCGAGATAGAATGGCTTGACGAAACGCAAGAGTAAAGGCAACGATGAACGAATGCACGCATACTCTTGACTATCAATTGACAGACGGGGTCAGAATACAACTAAAGAGAACAACTCAAAGGAACATATAATTTTCTGAGTTGTGGATGCATGGATTAGTATGTCGAGCAAAGCTCAACATTTCTTCGGATAACCCATGTGGAAAGGGTAGAACTGGTAGATTCACAATTATGAATGGAGAACTCCTCAAGAGTACTCGATTGTGATCCTTGGTTCAACAAGGAACTTCTGCCGTAAGCGGTTCATAGTATTTGGAAGAAGGAAATACCACGGACCTCGAGGACTATCATAAAGTTAATAATATCCTAATGGTACGAGCAACACTATCAACACGAGGTAAGTAGGGTGAATCTAGGGTTCAAGAACCCAGGAATAGAATACCTACTACTAAGTAGCATCACGGGATGCTTTCGAGAAAGGTGGCAGAATCATCACCTTTGGAAACATAAAACATGGCTAGATTCTTGGGTGATACTCTAGACACCTAGGGTCATAATACTAACTCCAACATATATGTCAAGGCAATGGAGTACCTCAACTCACCGATTAGTGTGGTTAATCGGCCCAAAGGAACATCGAAGCGGGAGGAAGGATTTGCAAATGCTTCAAACTATTTAGAAACCTGGGATGACTCGGACAGCATAGCGGTTGTAAATGCTCAAAATGATTTGAGACATCCTGCAAAATAGTGGCATGACCACTCAACATCACAATATCAAGATTCTAAGACCAGCTATGAACATACGGAAGTGGTAAAAACTGAGCGAGATTTGAAACTATCAATTCTATAAGTCTATGGATTAGTAACCGTCATCCTAATAGATAGATGAGAAGCCTAGTTCTTAATCCCCATAGAAGAAGAGGATGACTCAGATCGAGAAGGCCATGAGGTATAAGGAGTAAAAAGAGCCTTACGTTCCTTTCACAATCAATTCCTTACATAACTAAAGCATTTCTAGACACAACCGACCGGTTTGGCTTGGTAATCCTCTGAGCGATCAGGCTCGATACCAAAGCTGTCGGGACCCGATTCAAGTCACATCAATCTAGCGGTAACACCTCATATCACTTTGCGGCCTCACACGCGGTATTCCCAGGTGTCGCCTTACCATGGCCGGGACCGTTTAGCCTTTTGGCTCACGTATATGATAGTGTCGCTAGCATCCATATGACAGAGAACCGGGCGGCATGGCTAGTCATGAACCCAAAGTGGCACTAACCCATGGGGACAGGCATACATGAATCACATCAAGCATGTCGATCGTGCGTGTGAATCGGGCTGTAGCTGGGCTATGAGGACTCTGGGAACCCGGGCTGTAGCAGGCTAGGCGAGACTCGGATGTCACGCGTGACATTTCCCGAAGGACAGAACCACGAGAGCAAGTGAAACACATGCCGGCCGATCAAGTGTCACGAGCGGTAGTCTTTGGGCTAGCAGGACTCCGGTGAACCATGGCTGTAGCGGACTACTATGGCTCAAGGAAGCACTAGACTACATTTCCCCATAAGAGAGGCTGCCAAGGATAAACAACTAGATTGTCGGATCCCACAAATACCAAGCATTTCAAACATACACACAATATGCTCGATATGTGTAAATACAACATGGCATCACAACATAACTCTCGACTCAAAGTATTTATTCATTAGGCTCAGGAGCGAGATATTACAAACATGGGTCTCTCGACCCAACAATGAACATACAAGTCAAACACATGCGGAAGCTAAACATGTACGAGTGAGACAACTATAAATGAAAAAGGTGAGAAGCACGAAGATCTACCAGATCTGTCGAGGGCACAAGATCGTAGCTTAGGTAACAAGCTAAGCGTGAAGTCACAGCGGAACTACTAGCGAGGCCAGCGTCTCTCGCAAAACATAAAATAAGCAAGCGTGAGTACAAATGTACTCAGCAAGACTTACATCGAACTAGCTACATATGCATCATTATCAACAAAGGGGTGGTGGAGTTTGGTGCAGCAAGCCAGCTTTGACTCGGTGGCTATCCTAAACTACGACTGCAAGTAACTCTTTAGAGGTGGCACACACGAGTCCACATATTCACCATGTCAATACACCACTATGGATCCGCTCTCGTCTCCCTACGAGAACGCCATCCATAGCACTCACACTTATCTTGCGTATTTTAGAGTATCCACTTTCACTTGTCTATGAACTATTATAGGCAACCCATAAGTCCTTTACCGCGGACACGGCTATTCGAATAGATCATATTAACCCTGCAGGGGTGTACTTATTCACACACGCTCTCGCCACTTACCGCCATATACACGTCATGTATCTCGGAAACCTTCAAGCGGAAGCTTTGGCGAGGTGTCGGCATGACCTACCTAAACACTCAAGTCCCTAGTCCAGGTTTATCGCCTATTCGGGTTCCATCCATGGGAGTCCGCCGAGGTTTCCACTAACGGCCCCGAGCGATGTGTGTGAGGGTTCGAGACACCAAGCAGGCGAATCGGTACACAGACCACGTGCCTACCGCATAACAGCCCACCCCTAAGGTCAGCGCTGCGTGTTGCCCCTGACATGCTACAAACACGAAACTACTTTGCAACTCACGGACAAAGGACAAAGGTGGTTAAGAAGCGAGAGAGTCAATTAAGGATCCCAATGTGTGGTAGTAAGCTGTTTCATGGATCACAAACACAGAACTCAGTTCACGAGGTGGCTGCAATGAGACAACCCACCATGTACTCCTACATGGCCTCTCACCGCTACCTTTACCAAATCGTGTTCACACACTTAGCTCACACACAGAGGACATGTTCACACACCATTCCAATTCATTCTGATGAATGGACACTGACTCAACTCTAAGCGATAGCAGGCATGACAAACAAGCATGAATGAGTAGGCACAACAGGCTCAAACAACTCCTACTCATGCTAGTGGGTTTCATCTAATTCTTGTGGAATGACAGGTCATGCGAGAGGATAAAGGGGTTCAGCTACATGCAGCAAATATGAGATGAATCGTTGTTGTCCTAATGCGAGAAAAAGAGCGGGAAGCGAGAGGCTGGGATTATATCAGAATGAACAAGGGGTTTTGCTTGCACGGCACTTCGAAGATAATATAGTTCTTCATCGGTGTCATCGAACTCATCATCGATGCGTCGTCTACTCGAGAGGGACAAATACCGCAAGCAGAGAAAGAAACACAATCAATGCAATGCACAATATGATGCATGATCATGACATGGTAAAATGGGTGTGTTGGGCTAATGCAACTACAACCTGATGGGTTTGAGCTATTTTGAACCAAAGATTCAAAGTTCAAACTCATTTGTGAACTTAAGTAGTGCTTTATCATGTTTTGCACTAAACAGCAAGTTAACTTGTTTATACATGCATGAAACTAGTACATATGGATAGATTGGATTTTTCTGATCATTTTTCATATATAAATTATTTCATTTAGATTACGGTTGATTTTCTATGATTTTATAAGTTTATACTAATTTCGGAATTTCCTGAATAATAATAAATCGAGAAAAGGAGTTATTGCGTCGACATTAGGTCATCTTGACCTCGGCAGGTCAACAGTGGGTCCAGTCAAACCTGACCAGTGGGGTCCACTGGTCAGTAGTTAGTTAACTAACTAAAGTTAGTTTGTGTTAAACTAATACTAATCCTAGTTTAGTTAGTGGCCTGGGGCCCACATGTAAGTGAGTCAGGGGGAAAGTCAAACCAGGAAGTGGGGTCAACCCACGCCGGTCAACGGTCAGCGGTCGCCGGCGTTTAGCCGCCGGCAAGTCCAGACGCGGCGGTGCGCTGCGGGATTCGCCTACGGAGCGCTGTTTGGCGCCCGAAGCACATCTACGGGATGCGGACGCCCGTCCGCATCCAACCATGGTGGTGGCGCGGCCAGGGAGTGGCCGGAGTGGCGCCGACGACGAGCTTTGGCGGCGGCAGTAGCTCGGGCAATCTCGGGGTGGCGCTACAGAGCACGGAAGGAGGCGTTGTGGGTGTCTACGGGCTCATGAGATCGTGTTGAAACCTGACGATGGGCTCGAGGAGCGAGCTGCGGTGGCTGTGTGCAGCTACGCCATGGCCCCGGCGAAGCTCTTAGCATGGTAGGAAATGAAGCTAGAAGCGGCGTGAGCTTGAGAGAAGAGGGAGAGGAAGAGGGCTCACGGCGAGTCTGAGAGGTGGCCCAGGCGTGCTCGAGAAGGCTCGTGTGGCGGAAAATCGTCGGAGGTCTGCGTGGCGAAGGAGGAAGAAGGGGTGGGGGCAGTGCGTCGAGGGCTCTTGGTTGCTTGAGGCGATGAGGAGGGCGAGGCAGAGCAGGCGGGGCTCGAGGCGTGTCGGAGAGGCTTGGGGATGGCTCTGGCTGCGGCTATGGTGAGCAGCGGTGGTGGCCTTCGAGGCGTTCAGGGGGAGGCGAGAGAGAGGAGGGGAGGCCACTGGAGGGAGGGAGAGAGGTGCGGGGCGGCGCATGGCATCGCGCAGGGCATCCATGCGACGAGGAGGAGGACAGGCAGGCAGGTGCCGTGGCGCGCGGAGCGCGCGCGCGCGCCGGGTACACGCCTCGCCTACTGGCGTGATGTGGAGGACGGTGCGGTGGCCAGTGGGCTGGGCTAGCCAACTGGACCGACCAGGCCGCCTGAGGCAGGCTGCTTGAGGAGGTAGCGCCAGTAAGTCTCTTCTCCCTTTATTTTTTCTTTTCTATTTTTCGACATTTGTTTGGTTTAATAAAAATACTAAACCATTTTATTTTCTTATGCCAATTTTTGTAGGGCTAGTGGCATTATTCGAGCTCCTCAATAAGCAGCATAATATTTGGACATATATATATATATATATATATATATATATATATATATATATATATATATATATATATAAGTATATATCAATGCAATTATTATTGGATTAATTCCAAATGCCCAAAATAAATACTTATGAGCTCCTAAAAATATTGGTTTGATTTTTATCTCTGTCCAATATTTCCAGAGAGCAACATGAGCATTTTCTTGGACCCTTTTGGAGCAATTTTTATTTGGGCCATTTCCAGAAATGATTCTGAGGGTTTCACAAATCCCCAATTCAAATTTAAATGGAATTTAAACATGATGCACACATGACTAGCTAGTCTAGGTCATACCAGAACTAGGGATGTGACAGGACACTGGTGCGGCCTCCAGGACACTGTTCGGCGGCAGAGCTAGATCATGCCCCTCGTGACAGTGCGGCGCGCTCGGCTGTGGCTTGAACCCGTCGAAGATCAAGTCTCCGCGGACGTCAGCCGTGTAGTTCAAACTTCCAAATCTGACCTGGTGGCCAGGGGCGTAGCTTTCAATCTGCTCGGATGGCCAGCTTAATTGGCCATGATGCAAAGCCGCCGAATACGAAGATCTGTCCGGGGAGAAAAGTCTCACCCTAGAGCGCATCGTCGTTGATGATTGGAGGAGCCATCGGGCCTAAAGATGACGACACAAAGGAACTCTCAATGAAAGCACCAATGTCGGTGTCAAAACCGGCGGATCTCGGGTAGGGGGCTCCCGAACTGTGCGTCTAGGCGAATGGTAACAGGAGACAAGGGACACGATGTTTTTACCCAGGTTCGGGCCCTCTCGATGGAGGTAAAACCCTACTCCTGCTTGATTAATATGGATGATATGGGTAGTACAAGAGTAGATCTACCATGAGATCGAGAGGCTAAACCTAGAAGCTAGCCTATGGTATGATTGTTGTTAGATCC
The DNA here is from genome assembly GCA_021605205.1 of Aegilops longissima. Classification (NCBI taxonomy): domain Eukaryota; kingdom Viridiplantae; phylum Streptophyta; class Magnoliopsida; order Poales; family Poaceae; genus Aegilops; species Aegilops longissima. Next base: position 35,243 of record JAHIAM010004642.1, read on the forward strand.
TCTGGACTAAAACCCTCCGGTTTATATAGGCACCGAAGAGGTTAGGGTTACTGAGTCGGTTACAATGGTAGGAGATCTACATATCCGTATCGCCAAGCTTGCCTTCCACGCCAAGGAAAGTCCCATCCGGACACGGGACAAAGTCTTCAATCTTGTATCTTCATAGTCCAGGAGTCCGGCCAAAGGTCATAGTCCGGCTATCCGGACACCCCCTAATCCAGGACTCCCTCAGTGGTGCTATCGTACATCCATGTTGATGGAGACTTCAACCCACGAAGAGTAACGGCTGTGCGAGTCCATAGAGGGCTCCACCCACGAAGGGTCCACGAAGAAGCAACCTTGTCTATCCCACCATGTCCATCGCCCACGAAGGACTTGCCTCACTTGGGTAGATCCTCACGAAGTAGGCGATCTCCTTGCCCTTACAAACTCCTTGGTTCAACTCCACAATCTTGACGGAGGCTCCCAAGTGACACTTAACCAATCTAGGAGACACCACTCTCCAAAAGGTAATAGATGGTGTGTTGATGATGAACTCCTTGCTCTTGTGCTTCAAATGATAGTCTCCCCAACACTCAACTCTCTCACATAGATTTGGATTTGGTGGAAAGATGATTTGAGTGGAAAGCAATTTGGGGAAGGCTAGAGATCAAGATTCTTGTGGTTGGATTGGAATATCTTGGTCTCAACACATGACTTAACCAATCTAGGAGACACCACTCTCCAAAAGGTAATAGATGGTGTGTTGATGATGAACTCCTTGCTCTTGTGCTTCAAATGATAGTCTCCCAACACTCAACTCTCTCACATAGATTTGGATTTGGTGGAAAGATGATTTGAGTGGAAAGCAATTTGGGGAAGGCTAGAGATCAAGATTCTTGTGGTTGGATTGGAATATCTTGGTCTCAACACATGAGTAGGTGGTTCTCTCTCGAAAAATAAATGCTGGAAGTGTAGGCACTTTCTGATGGCTCTCTCCATGAATGGAGGATGGGTGGAAGGTATATATAGCCTCCACACAAAATCTAACCGTTACACACAATTTACCAAACTTGGTTGGACCGAATACTCAAACTCGGTCAGACCGATTTAGTTCAAAATGTGAACGTTAGGATTTTTGGTGGGACCGACATGTCAACTCGGTGGGACCTATTTCATTAGGGGGCATAACGTAATCTCAGTGAGACTGATCACATCAACTCGGTGAGACCGATTTCTGTAATAGCCAAACAGAGAGTTGGTCATGCAAACTCGGTGGGACCGATCGCTCATTTCGGTGAGACCGAAACGTTACGGAAAGGAAACAGAGAGTTTGCATTGAGAACTCAGTGGAACCGATCACTCATCTCGGTCAGACCGAAACTTTACGAAGGGAAACAAAGAGTTTGCAATCCCATCTCGGTGAGACCGATATCCCTATCAATGAGACCGAACTGATTAGGGTTCCTCGCTATGGCTATGTCAAATGAACTCGGTGGCGCCGGATAGATCAAATTGGTGGGGCCGAGTTTGAGTTTTGGTATGGGACATATGAGGAAATGAGGAAGTAGTTGAGGGCTTTTGGAGCATATCACTAGGCATTTTGAGCAAGTAAGCCATTAAGCAACATCTCATCCCCTTTTTATAGTATTGGCTTTTCCTATGGACTCAATGTGATCTTGGATCACTAAAATGAAAATGTAGAGTCTTGAGCTTGAGCCAATATGTGTCCTTAGCATTTTGAGGGGTCCACATTCCTAGTCCATGCCATGCCAATCATTGAACTTTCTGAAATGATCATCTTGAAAGAGCACTAGTTCAATGAGCTATATGTTGTTAGGAATTACCAAAACCACCCAGGGATAGTTGCACTTTTAGCCTTGCCGTCGTCCATCGCATTTGTGCTCTCGGCGTAGCATGGTCAACGAACAACAACCATCGGAAGAGGACTGTACGTGGTGAGGCTGACAGTTGGACCCACTAGCTACATCTTCGCACGCAAGGAAGTGCCTCCTTATTACGCGGGAAAATAATGATTTCTCCCCCTGATAGCTGGGACCCACCAGCTATATCTTCGCATGCAAGTAACTGGGTCATTATTCTCCCCGACAGCTTGGACCCACCCGGTCGAACCGTATGCGACATTGCTGTCTACAGTCGCAAACATGTCGTACATCTTTGGTCGATCGGTGCATCGCCATGATGAACCGTGGATGAGTAAGGAGTGGTAGCAGTTTAGCCAGTCCCGTCTAAATCATGTACATATGCGTTCAACCATGCTGCAAGAAAATCGGCCACGTACGTACATACACGCATGGTCTCAAACGCGTACAGCGACGGTGTCATGTTCATTGGCAGCCAACCGGTTGGGTTAGAATGGAGAAACAACGTCTTGTTCGTCGGAAGGCACCTGACTGGGTCAGAATGCATCCTATTCAACGGGAGCCAACCGCTTGGACAGAATGGCCGAAACGGTGTCTCGCATACCGCAGAATGGAGAAAACAACCTTTCGTTCGATCGGCTACGGTCGAAACGGGGTCCTGTTCATCGGGAGGGGTCTGGTGTACCGCAAAACGGAGGAAACAAACTTCTCTCCAACCGCCTATGGTCGAAACGGGGTCCTGTTCATCGGGAGGGGGTGTACGGCAAAACAGGACTCCACGGGCTACTATTCATCCACGGGCTACTGTTCATCCAGCTTCCACTAGCTACTGTTCAGTCAGCCTCCACGGGGTCCTGTTCATCCACCCCCAACCGGCTGGGGTGTGTGGCGGCCTCCTCGGGGTCCTGTTTATCCAGCGGCAACCACGGGTTCTGTTCATCCAGTGGCAACTGCCTACACATGGCCAGGGTCCTGTTCACCCAACCCCCATCGGGAACTGTTCATCCACAGCCAACCAACCGGCTGGACTCACCACGTCTCGACTAGTTCTATGTATCGCGCGTGCGGCAGCAACAGACATTGTTCATCCAGAGGCAACCCAACTTACTAGTTAGCTCCGTCTCGCACGAGGGTTCGACCGGCTTCAGTAAGCAACAGCGGCGATCGATCGAGTTCAGTTAGCAGCGAAGGGATCGATCCATCGACTTCAATACATAGCAGTGTGATCGCTCGAGTTCAGTAAGTGAATGCCTCTCGCTCGGGTTCAATTATAGCGACAAGGCTCGCACCACGCGCACGTACAAGAGAGAAATGCGCGAACCACCTTTGCATTGCTCGTACGACCACCCACCGTAACCGGGAACTCCGCGAAAGTTTCCTCGCCCTCACTTCTACCATGATTTTTTATGTCATGGACAGCCCAAAGAACGTCACGCATGTGCGTCCAACCCGCCCAGGATGACAAGCCCATTTTTAGGATCCCACCACATCTATGATGATACGTGTTTTTGTCACAGTTATCGTCATAGAAGTGTCATAACCATGACATAATTTTTTTGTTTGGGCCATAATGTCATGGATGTGTCTTTTTTTGTAGTGCTTATTAGTCCCTACCACCGCATTCTATTCCACCCATAGTGCTATGTCCATGGCTTGCGCTCATGTACTGCGTGGGGGTTGAAAAAGCTGAAGCGCGTTAAAAAGTATGAACCAATTGCTTGGCTGACATCGGGGTTGTACATGATTTATATTTTGTGTTAAGAAGATGGAGTATGACAAGGCTATATGATTTTGCAGGGATAGCGTTCTTTAGCATTTTTATTTTGAAAGGTATGATTATTTGTTGGTATGCCTGAGTATTGATGTCTTTATGTCAAATTATAGACTATTGCTTTGAATCATTCGGATCTAAATATTCATACCATAAAAGAAATATTACATTATGAACATGTTAGGTAGCATTCGACATCAAAAATTCTATTTTTATCATTTACCTACTCGAGGACGAGCAGGAATCAAGCTTGGGGATGCTTGATATGTCTCCAACGTATCCATATATTTTTTATTGTTCCATGTTATTATAGTATCAATCTTGGATGTTTTATCGCAATTATATGCTATTTTATATCATTTTCTAGGACTAACCTATTAACCTTGATGCAGTTGTTTTTGCTTGTTTTGGTTTTCGAAAATTAGTTCCAAGCGGAGTCAAGCGGAGTCCAAGCGCTATGAAACTTTTGGCGATTTTTTACGGACAAGAGAGACTCTGGAAGCTCCGGGAGGAGACCGCAAACAAGGAGAAGGCAAGGCACCAGGGCCCGCCCAGGCAGGTAGGCGCGCCCTGATGCCTTGTGAGTCCCTCGTGGCTCTGTCTAACCTGATTCCACCTCCATAAAATCTCTAAAATCAGGAAGCCAATAGAGAGCCACCCAAAACACTTTTTTCGCCGCCGCAAGTTTCTGTTCTTTCGTGATCCCATCTGGAGGCCTTCTCCGGTACTCTGCCGGAAGGGGGATCGATCATGGAGGGCTTCAACATCATCCTTGCTTCCCTACCAATGATGCGTGAGTAGTACACCATAGACCTACGGGTCCATAGCTAGTAGCTAGATGGCTTCTTCTCTCTCTTTAATCTTCAATACAATGTTCTCCTCGATGTTCTTGGATTTCTATCCGATGTAATCCTCTTTTGTGGTGTGTTTGTTGGAATCCGATGAATTGTGGGTTTATGATCAGATTATTCATGAATATTAATTCAGTCTTCTTTGAACTTTATTATGCATGATTGTTATAGCTTTGTATTTCTCTCTGATTTATCCATTTGATTTGGCTAACTAGATTGATTTATCTTGCAATGGGAGAGGTGCTTTGTGATGGGTCCAATCTTGCAGTGCTCTATATCGATGTGAGATGATAACCGACAAATCTGAGGGGATCATAACAGTTTTCGAGGGTAGAGTATTCAACCCAAATTTATTGATTCGACACAAGGGAGCCAAAGAATATTCCCAAGTATTAGCATGGCTGAGTTGTCAATTCAGCCACACACAGAAACTTAGTATCTATAGCAAAGTGTTTAGTAGCAAAGTAATATGATAGTGGCGATACTTGTAACAAAAGTAAAGACAACAAAAGTAATGTTTTGGTATTTTGTAGTGATTGTAATAGTAGCAACGGAAAAGTAAATAAGCGTAAACCGGTATATGGAAGCTCGTGAGGCACCGGATCGATGATGGATAATTATGCGGATGTGGTTCGTCATGTAACGGTCATAACATAGGGTGACACAGAACTAGCTCCAGTTCATCAATATAATGTAGGCATGCATTCCGTATATAGTCATACGTGCTTATGGAAAAGAGCTTGCATGACATCTTTTGTCCTATCCTCCCATGGCAGCGGGGTCCTATTGGAAACTAAGGGATATTAAGGCCTCCTTTTAATAGAGAACCGGAACAAAGCATTAGCACATAGTGAATACATGAACTCCTCAAACTATGGTCATCACCGAGAAGTATCCGATTATTGTCACTTGAGGTTGTCGGATCATAACACATAATAGGTGACTATAGACTTGCAAGATAGGATCAAGAACACACATATATTCATGAAAACATAATAGGTTTAGATCTGAAATCATGGCTTTTCGGGCCCTAGTGACAAGCATTAAGCATAGCAAAGTCATAGCAACATCAATCTCGAACATAGTGGATACTAGGGACCAAACCCTAACAAAACTAACTCGGTTACATGATAAATCTCATCCAACCCATCACCGTCCAGCAAGCCTATGATGGAATTACTCATGCGGCGGTGAGCATCATGAAATTGGTGATGGAGGATGGTTGATGATGACGACGGCGACGAATCCCCTCTCCGGAGCCCGAGCGGACTCAGATCAGCCCTCCCGAGAGAGATTAGGGCTTGGCGGCTCTGTATTGTAAAAGCGATGAAACTTTCTTTTGGTTTTTCTCCCTTAAAGCCAATATATGGAGTTGGAGTTGGCGTCGGAGGGTCTCGGGGGCCCACGGTAGAAGCGCGCCCTGAGGCGCCCCCACCTCGTGGGACAGTGTGGGCCCCTGGTCTTCATCTTTAGCGAGGATTTTTATTATTTTTATAAGACATCCGTGGAGTTTCGGTCATTCGAGAACTTACATTTTACGCACATAAAACAACATCATGGCAATTCTCTTTGAAAACAGCGTCGATCAGGTTAGTTCCATTCAAATCATACAAGTTAGAGTCCAAAACAAGGGCAAAAGTGTTTGGAAAAGTAGATCTGATGGAGCGTATCAACTCCCCAAGCTTAAACCCTTGCTTGTCCTCAAGCAATTCAGTTGACAAACTGAAGAGAAAAAGAAAAACTTTTATAAACTCTGTTTGCTCTTGTTGTTGTACTTATGTCAAGCCAGCATTCAGGTTTTCAGCAAAGATCATAACTAACCACATTTGCAATAACTCCTAGGTCTCATGTTTACTCATATCAATAACATAATCAGCTAGCAAGCCATAATAATAAATCTCGGATGACAACACTTTCTCAAAACAATCATAATATGATATAACAAGATGGTATCTCGCTAGCCCTTTACGAGACCGCAAAACATAAATCAGAGCACCTTCAAAGATCAAAGACTGACTAGACATTGTAATTCATGGTAAAGAGATCCAATCATAGTCATACCCGATATAAATTAACAATAATGAATGCAAATGACAGCCGTGCTCTCCAGCTAGTGCTTTTTAATAAGAGGTGATGACTCAACATAAAAGTAAATAGATAGGCCCTTCACGAGAGGAAGCGAGGATTTGTAGAGGTGCGAGCTCGGTTTTGAAATAGAGATAATTTATTTTGAGCGGCATACTTTCATTGTCAACATAGCAACTAAGATATGACGATATCTTCCATGCTAAACAAATTATAGGCGGTTCCCAAACAGAATGGTAAAGTTTATACTCCCCCTCCTCCACAAGCATCAATCCATGGCTTGCTCGAAACAACGAGTGCCTCCAACATTCAACGGGTCCCAGGGGGAGTTTTGTTTGCAATTATTTTGATTTAGTTTGCATAAAGCATGGGGCTGGGCATCCCAGTGACCAGCCATTTTCTCGTGAGTGAGGAGCGGAGTCCACTCCTCTTGAGAATAACCCGCCTAACACGGAAGATAAGGGCAGCACTAGTTGATCTGAGGAGCTATTCGAGCATGCAAAAGCAGAATGATTATTTGAAGGTTTAGAGTTTGGCACATACAAATTTACTTGGAGCAGCGGTAGATACGCATATAGGAAGGTATAGTGGACTCATATGGAATAACTTTGGGGTTTAAGGATTGGATGCACAAGCGATATTCGCACTTAGGTCAAGTGAAGGCTAGCAAAAGGCGGAAGCGACCAACTACAGGCGACGACAGGTCATGAACATGCATTAAAATTAATAAACATTGAATACACGCATGAGTAGGATATAATCCACCATGAACATAAATATCGTGAAGGCTATGTTGATTTGTTTCAACTACATGCGTGAACATGTTGCCAAGTCAAGTCACTTAAATCATTCAAAGGAGGTACCACCCCATCATAACACATCATAACCATTTTAATAGCATGTTGCGCATAAGGTAAACCATTATAACTCATAGCTAATCAAGCATGGCACGAGCAACTATGATCTCTAATTGTCATTACAAACATGTTTATTCATAATCAGCTGAATCAAGAGCGATGAACTCATCATATTTACAAAAACAAAAAGAGGTCGAGTTCATACCAGCTTTTCCCATGTCGGTCGATCCATAATATATCATCATAATTGCCTTTCACTTGCGACGAGCGATGTGAATAATAATAAAAGTGCACGTGCATTGGACTAAGCTGGAATCTGCAAGCATTCAATAAACAGGAGAAGACAAGGCAATATGGGCTCTTGGTTAAATCAACAATGAAGCATATAAGAGCCACTACAACAATTTAATCATGGTCTTCTCCTACTGATCCCCAAAGAAAAAACAAAAGAAATAAAAACTATTTACACGGGAAAGCTCCCAACAAGCAAAAGAAGAAAAGGAAATAATTTTGGGTTTTCTCTTTAATTATTACTACTACAGCAGGAAAAATAAACTACTGCTTTTTTTTTTGTTTTTTTCTTAAGGTTTATTAAACACACAAGAAGAAAGCAGGAAAAAGGAAAATAAACTAGCATGGATATTACAGTGAAAGAGTATGAGCACCGACATCTAGCAATGAGTGTGTGTGAACATGAATGTAATGTCGGTGAAAATCGTACTCCCCAAGCTTAGGATTTTGGCCTAAGTTGGTCTATTGCCGAGGATAGCTGGCGGATACCCGTAGGTGTAGTGGGGTCGTCTTGCGATGAAGAATAGTTGGGATCATAATGTGAGGAAGATGTCGGCGTTGCAGGGCAGGGGTACCAGACTTGCTGCTGCGGCTTGCAGGCGTGGCTCAAGGGGTGGCCTGCGGCCCATCTTCATCGGCACAAGCTCAAGACCCTCGCGAGGCCAAGCCTCATGAGGCGGGCGACTGTGAAGCTTCCTCGGGCATGGCCTCGTCAGGTGGCTCGCGAGGCGGAGAGATCAAGCGGGGTGCCTCACGAGGTGCCCATGGCGCAAGCCATGGCGACCAAAGGCGCCAGGCGGGCACCAGCCAGCAGATGTCCTCATTTCCTCTGTGGTGCAAAGGGGGAAAGCGGCGAGAGCATCAAGCAAAGGCACCCGTTTTGGTGCAACAAGACCAAGACCGTCATAGCGGCGGGAAGGAAGTCATCGTGGAGCCCAAGCGGCGTCACCACGAGCCTTTGACGAGCGAGGACCAACTTTAGTCGGGATAAGTGTACTAGATGTTCCCCTTCAAAATGGCCAATTCTTTGGCGCCCTTCCGCTCAATATTTGGGAAGAGGCCCAGGGCCTTTGCCTATAAATAGGACTAGCCACCCACAGGATGGAGGATCCGGGAACCGAGGACAGAGCTAGAGATCAAGCAATCGAGAGAGAGAGAGAGAGAGAGAGAGAGAGAGAGAGAGAGTGACTGAACTCCCCCTAGCAGTTCATCGCACCGGCCAAGAACAGACCCTCGCGAGGCTGTTCTTCCTTGTATTGTTCATCATCAGCCCAGAGGCAATCCACCACACCACACTTTGGGTAGGGTGTTACACCACAATGGTGGCCCGAACGATATAAACCTTGTGTCTCTTGTGTTGTTCCTTTGGTAGTTTAGATCCTAGCGAGGCAGCGAGGTGCAGGTAGGTAGGCGAGATCTCGCGTGCACCCGAGTTCGAACCTAGAGGGTCTGCGGAACCGAAATCGACATTGTACGCCCGGTAGAAGTGCGCGGAGTTCGCCTTCGCTGCCTGTTCTTCGCCACCCATCGCATTCTTGTCGGGGCGCTCGTCGGGCCAGCGCGAAGCCTCGAGCCGCTCGCTACCCGCGTCGCCCGAGACGGCCCCGTCGGCAGCTGCCCCGCCGTTCCCGTCGCTTTGCCGTCAGCGCCGCCAGCGGCGGCGGGAACGAGCAGCAAGCATCGTCCAGCATCCGTCCGTGGCGAGGCGGCCGTCCGCTTCTGCTTCGCTCGCCCGGCTGGTTCTTCGTCTCGCGCTCCGCGCACCATGGAAACTCGAGCTGCACTCATCGCGGCAAGCGAGCTCTGTGCTACTGCCCTATCGACAACATCTACGAAGAGTGGCTCGACCGCGTCGCCGAGCTCGTCCGCGCGCGAGGCTCCCGCGCCGTCCTTCTCGCCGCACGCATCCCGCCCTGCTTGTGGCGATGAAGCTCGAGGCGCCTCGGCCGCCTCCCCCTCAAGAAAGCGCCTTGGCCCCAAGGTGCGTGGCCAGGCGGAACCCACTCCGTCCGGCGCCCGGCCTGACAAAAAGCGAGCTGTCAAGAGGTCCCTTGCCCCCAAGAAGCTGCCCAAGTGCTCCCTGCACCGGCTCGTCACGACCACGCTCCTACTCCAGCACGCCAAGACCCCGCGCTGCTCCCAGCGGCAGCGCATGGGGACCCGCAAGACCAGGCTCTTCGTCACCAAAGGCCTCCAATGGTCACAGCAGGCTGTCGCGCCTTCACCACCGAGCTGCGCAGCGTCGCATGGCTCGGCAAGTTCAAGCCAGACCTGCCTCCTCGCTACGACAGCACGGCCGACCTGCGGAGTTCCTTCAGCTCTCTGAGCTGGGCATCAAAGCCGCCAGCAGGGGCGAGAAGGTCATGGCGAACTGGTTTCCCATGGCACTCAGGGCCAGGGCCCTTTTGGCTCTGGGCGATCTCCTCTGGGGCGAGATGTGCACCCGCTTCATCGCCAACTTCAAGGTACTCGTGACCGGCCTCTGCTGTGGCGACATGCACCGCATCAAGCAGCAGCCGGGGAGACCTGAAGAAGTACATCGGCGCTTCAACAATGCCGCCTCAAGATTCCCAAGGTGACCGAGGAGGCCATCATCTCAGCCTTCTCCGGCGGTGTGCGTGGCGTCAAGATGAAGGAGGGCTGGCGATGCATGAAGATCTGTGCACATCCTTGGAGCTGTTCAACTTGGCGACCAAGTGCGCCGAGGCTGAGGAGGGCGCCTTTCCCTCCTCGAGCTGCCAGCCCATGAGACCAGAAGAGAAGAAGCCCAAGGCCAGGGCGTGAAGCACAAGGGGCTACCGTGCTCATGGCGAGAACCAGACACCAAGTGAGGCGAGATCAGCGAGTCTTCCAAGGGCAGCCGATCTGTGTGTACCACGACCTCCACACCCACAACACCAAGGAATGTCAAGAACTCCGAGCCGTGCGAGAAGGAGAATCGGTCGATGCCCGGCCGCAGCGACCGAGGCTACGGCCGAGGAGGAGGAAAAAGCAGGGGGCGCTGGGAAGACCGTGGCCCTCGCCAAGGGTGGCGTGACCGACCTCACGAGGATCTTTGGCGGGATCAGCCTCGCGAGGAGGCTGGAGGGATCAGCCTCGCGAGGATCGCCCATGCAAGGAAGCGCAGGCCTCTCTCCTCTGCCGCGCAGCCAAGGAGAAATGAGGACCATCATCGGGACGAGGGGTTGGGGGCTTCCAGGGAGCATGCGATCGCTTGCATCTGGGTGGAGCTCAAGCCCCACCTCTCAGCGCATCTTCAAGCAGTTAGCCCTTGAAGTGAATGCAGTCCTCCCAAGCTCGAGGCCACGCGCCCTCTCGGTGGTCAGCGTGCGCCATCATGTTCAGCTCAGCGGATCAGCTCAAGTCTTGGCGCCGGCGGAGTCCTCCGATGCTTTTTCCCCAATCATCGACAACGTGCAAGTCACGGGACCCTCATCGATGGTGGAGCAGGGCTCAATGTCCTGTCCCTAGAGACATTCAACAATCTCCAAGTGCCTTACAATCAGCTTCACCAACCAAGCCTTTCTTGGTCACCGATGGCTCCATAGTTCGATTAGGCAGGTCCGCCTCCTGTAACCTTGAGCGCGATAACTACCGCACCGAGCACATCGACTTTGATGTAGCCCACATTACTTTGCTATACAATGCCATCCTCGGGTACCAGTCTGGCCAAGTTCATGGCCGTGACTCATCACGGCTACAATGTCCTCAAGATGCCGAAGCGGCGGAGTCATCATGGTGCCTTGTGAGAGAGACGCAGATGTGCTCCTGGGCGAGCTTTTCAAGCAGCGTCGCTTGAAGACCAGATCGCGAGGCGGGAGGCTCCCGAGACTGCTCCCAAGAAGAAGAAGACATCGCCAGCCCGACCCCTCGGGAGGCAGGCCCCTCGTGGTCGCGCGCTGTTAGGGGCACCTCATGCATCGCATAGGAAGGCGCGCTGGCGCCCTCCTCAAGCAAGGCTGGGGGCTCTCTCTGGAGGGCCACCGACCTTACTAAGATCCTGAGAGGCGCTTGGGCACCACTTGGGCGTGTTTGAGCATGTTTCCCTCGGGGAAGGGGCGAGGCAAGGAGGGCCAAACCCTCAGGAGTTCGTCAGCCAGATCATTCAGGAGCTGCAGGAGTCAAGTGTCATGAGTGGCAGCCGCCGCTTACCCGCCGTAGCTCCCCATCCAGGCGAGGATGGTGGGCTGCGTGTCTGCATCGACATACCAGGGCTGAACCGAGCTGCCTCTCAGGAGCGCTTCTGGCCCTCACGCGTTGGGCGCTGCGAAGGTCCACCTCACAGCTACGTTCACATGCCCTATGGCGTGCCGAACGCTGCCGCCACGCGCCAGCGCCTCATGGGGAACATCCTGGAGGCTCAAGAGGCCAGGCGTTCCGCAGTCCTGGCGGAGATGGAGATGGTCCGTGAGGAACCACCAGCGCCTTCGGAGCCTCCCGAGGCTCCTGGGCCTGGGGGCTCGTGAAGGTCGGCTTCCGCAGCCCACGACGTCCGCTACTTCAGCATCCCTTCACCTTCAATGTTATCAGGTAACATCCTTCAAGTTTCATTTTCAGCTGGGAGCGCCCACCAGGGCTGCATCATTCCCAGACCGCGTGGGTCCGTCCCTGCGGCGTGTATCCCTTTTATTTCATGTTACTAGCTTACCTTATCGGGGGAGCCCCTCGGGCTGCATCATCCCCAAGTCGCTCGGGCCAGACCCAGTGACGTCTGCCTTCCCTGCACCTATCTAAATGAACTTGCTCGCCGTGATTAGCGTGCTTGACCTAGTTACTGCTCAATTGACACCAAGCGATGGAGCTGCTCCCCAGCGGCACGGCGCTTGCGCATGGGTCCGTCCTGCAATGCCGACAAACCTGAATGGTTGAGCTACGGCGCGGCAGCCCGACAGCGCCACCTCGTCGGGCCTTGATTGCCTCGTCACCCCTCAAAGCAACCAGCGGTGACCGTCGCTTGTGATAGCGGACTCTTGTTCTTCTTGTGGTGAGCCTCAGGGATCCCTTCAAGGAGCAGCGCCGAGCGAGGCCCTCACGGCGTCTTCTTCACTCTCGTCCGCGCGAACCGCTTGCACGTTAAAGGGGGGGGTACCTGAGCATCGCAACTCACTGGCTCCTACTGGCTCTCCAGCCCTCACCCTCTGGCCTTGACCACGACATCGCAACCTGGCATACCAGCGACGGCTGAGACCAGCTTGAGGGCCGGGACCCGAGGACGTAGAGCAGAAAGGGGAGCAAAGGCGAGAGGGAAGAGGGATGCGGGGATCTCGCCAGGCAACCCCTCGCCTGCCGATGCGTGGACCTAACGTCGCACCAGGAAGCGGTTCCTGACTCCCAAGATAAGTCACCCTCCAGAAACACTGGCTATCGCAGCACCGACCTCGCACATAATGCAATCCCGTGTTAGCAACGTCGCGCTCCTTTCTCTCTGAACGATGGCTGCTTGAGCGCTAAAGGGGACCTCCTGAGCATCGCGACTCAGGGGCTCTTACTGGACGCCGGGCCGCTAACCTCCTGGCCTTGACCACGACATCGCGACACAGCATACCAGCGACAATTTGAAGCCTGCCTTGGGACGGGACACTGTCGGTGTGAGCACCAAGCCCTCGTGAGGTTGAAAGGAAGAACTAAGCTAAGACGGAATGAGCATCTCGCACTACTTCATGGCAAGGATTATATTAACAAAGCAGAACCACGGGCACCTTACAAGCCCCCACAGGGGCGCTTTTCGATTCCTCGCGGAGAGCAGAGGAGCAGATCCTAAAGGCGCTAACTACACGCCTCCATGAGATGCCATCATCAGCAGTGGGCCGTCGGGCACCGGCGCCAACCTCATCTAGGTCGAGGCAGCGGCGGCTGGCGAGCCCGCCTGGTCCGAGGCGGCGCAGGCTCGGGGCTCGTGGCTGTCGTCGCTCGTCTCTCGAGTCATGGCTCGGGGAGTCGCTGGACCCTCCGACGCCTCCGCCGCCTGAGGAGCTGCTGAGGGAGCGATCGGCGAGCCTGGTCCTCACCGCAGCAGGGCCCCGACCACCTCTCTCAGGGCAGCACTCCAGCCAGCGTCCTTCCGCGTCGATGACCTTGAAGAGCATCATGGAAGCGCCGTCATACTCCAGGTGGATCGCGAGGGCACCCCTCGTCCTGCAGAACCGGGTGATCTCACCCCAGCCTCGAGTCATGAAGACCTTACTCGGAGCAACGACCGTGACCTCCGCTTCGGTCGCGAGGGTGCTGCAGCCGGCGTGCTGCAACCAGAGCTCCAAATATCCCCCCTGCGGCATCACGAAGGCGAAGGAGGGAGGAAGGCGGATCCAAGACTGAGGAGGCATGGCGGCGTGGAGCACAAACTCCCGGGAGGAGCCCTCGGCATGGACTCCAGGAGGGACAACACGCACCGTCGTGACCCGCCAATGCCGACGGCGGCGTCGTCCATGGCGCTCGACGTCAACTCCTTCAGGGCCCTCAAAGTGGGCGTACAAGGGCAGCGGGAACCCTGGCGGCGGCCGCTCGCACCAAGGCCTCGACACCTCCTGCCGGGCGCCCTCATCTCGACGGCATAGGGCTAGCCGTTTCTTCAGCGGAAGCGGGTTGGAACCCTCTCGGGGAGCCTTTCCCTTCTCTTCCGCGGAGAACCGGCGGATCGGAGCCATTGACGCAAGGTGGAGCAAGGACGGAGAAGAAGGAGAAGCAAGAAGAGATGGACCGAAAGGGCACGCACCGTTCCCTACTTATAGCCGGGGAAGGCCAACCGCCGGCCTCACGTTCGCGGTAATCATGACCCGCTTTCCATGCGAGGACTTGTCAATTCGTGCGATTGCCGAGGCGTCGTGGGGAAGCGAGGCGCACGTCAATCAACCGCCACCTTGGCGCCCAAAACCGCAGGCTGTTAGGACCAGCAGACCGCGCCTTGCCGCTTCTCTGCTCGGCCAAGTCCGAGCACGCCTTGGGCCGGGGCTCTGTCGGCGATGCAGGAGCAGGGGTACCAAGACTTGCACTGCAGCCTGCGGCATGGCTCAAGGGTGGCCCAGACGGCCCATATTCATTAGCACAAGCTCAAGACCCTCGCGAGGCCAAGCCTCATGAGGCGGGGCGACAAGCTTCCTCGAGCACGGCCTCGTCCCAGCTGGCTCGCGAGGAGGCGAGAGAGATCAAGGCGAGGTACCTCACGAGGTGCCCATGACACAAGCCATGACGACCAAGGGCGCCGGTGAGCGCCAGCCAGCCATGATGTCCTCATTTCCTCTTTGGTGCAAAGGGGCAAGCGCAGGAGAGAGCATCAAGCAAAGGCACCCGTTTGGTGCAACAAGACCAAGACCGTCCATGCGGCGGGAAGGAAGTCATCGTGGAGCCCAAGCCGGCATCACCACAGAGCCTTTGACCAGGCGAGGACCAACTTTAGTCAGGATAAGTGTACTAGATGTTCCCCTTCAAAATGGCCAATTGTTGGCGCCCTTCCCGCTCAATATTTGGGAAGAGGCCCAGGGCCTTTGCCTATAAATAGGACTAGCCACCCACAGGATGGAGGATCCGGGAACCGATGACAGAGCTAGAGATCAAGCAATCGAGAGAGAGAGAGAGAGAGAGAGAGAGAGAGAGAGAGAGAGAGAGAGACCGAACTCCCCCTAGCAGTTCATCGCACCGGCCAAGAACAGACCCTCGCGAGGCTGTTCTTCCTTGTATTGTTCATCATCAGCCCAAGAGGCAATCCACCACACCACACACTGGAGAAGGGTGTTACACCATAATGGTGGCCCGAACCAGTATAAACCTTGTGTCTCTTGTGTTGTTCCTTTGGTAGTTTAGATCCTAGCGAGGCGACGAGGTGCAGGTAGGTAGGGGCGAGATCTCCACGCGCACCCCAGAGTTCGAACCTAGAGGGTCTGCCGGAACCCGAAATCCGATAGAAGAGGACTCTGACTGCCACTGGCTGGCGACCGCCTCAGGATCCCAAGAATAAACAGACTGTCGTGGAGGCTCATCTTGTGGCTCCGGTTCCGGGGCTGGGGCAGGATTCCGAAAGGCTTGAGCAACCGCCCACGGAACAATGTAAGGACCTGTAGACAAGTTAAACTAAGAGGGAGCAGGCAAAGTAATAGTCTCAGGGTGATGTTTATCAAAGTACAATTTATATTTGAGCTCCCCTTCGCGACTCTTAACAAGAAAATCATGCGCTAGCATGCTCTTATAATCTAAATAAGCACGGGGCAACGCTGTTTCTTCTTTCTCCTCATGCCTAATAGGTATCTCAAAATATTCAGCTAGGCGTGAAGCATAAATGCCTCCAAAGACGGGGCCCTTAGTACGGTTCAGACTTAACCGTCTAGCAACAATTCCACCCATACTAACAAATTTATTGCGGTATAAACCATGGAACAAAATGTTAATATCAGGAATGCTAAGGTTTCCACAGTTCCCGCGACCAATCAAGCAACGACTAGCAAATAAGGCAAAATAGCGCAAAACAGGAAAATGTATGCTAGTAATTCTTGCATCAGAAACCTTCGTGGTTTCTCCCACAGTGATAGTGTTAATAAAAGCTTCCACTTCATTACGGTGTGGTTCATCTAAGGTGCCCTCAAAAGGTATTTTGCAAACCTCGCAAAATTCAGCTAATGTCATCTCCTTAACAACGTCATATGAATGGAACTCTCTTTGTTGGAGGTGATTTCTTAGGGAAAAAGTAGAAGTTACGCACAAAAGTATTTGTGAGTAAGAATCTTGATGGCGTTGGTCGCGGAGGAAGTTGGTGAGGCGGCGTTCTCAATTAATAGATAGAAATCCTCATAAATCCGGCTCTCCTCAAGAAGTCATCGGAAGGCCATTCAAGCGGCGGACCTCCATGATCTGAGGCAAATTAAATTTGGGCTTCTGCTCTTCTTCCTTTTGTTTTCCCTCGAGCTTGACTCAGCAGAGCCCCTCAAAAGTCTCTTCATTATTTCTGAAATAATATGAATTTTTAGTAACTTCAAACAAAAGTGAACCAACTTCAATAAAACGATAGCAACTACTCATACAAGTGCCTAGAGCATATATCAAAATTAGAGCTACTTGGAACCATATAAATTTGACATGCAAGCTCAAGAACATGGTCACCTATGCAGCACAAATTTGCAAAGAATAAAGCACTAGAACAAAAACTAATTGGACCAATGGAGGAGTCACATACCAAGGAACAATCTCCCCAAGCAGTTTTGCGAGAGGTGCTTTAAGCAAGGAGATCGAAAATCACAGCAAAAGTGCATTTGGAACACGAGCTTGCGTTGGTTTTCGGGTTTGTGTGAGACAGAGGAAGAAGATGGGTGCAGGGATAAGTGGAGGCGGGCCACCGTGGGCCCATGAGGCGGGGCGCGCCTAGGGGGTAGGCGCCCTCCACCCTCGTGGCGAGTGGCAGCTCCCATGGTAATTTTGCCTAAAATCCTCAAATATTCGAAAAAATCATATTAAATTGGCATGGCATTACGAGGACTTTTATTTTGGGATATTTTTATATTGCACGGATAAATCAGAAGCAGACGAGAAAAATACTAATTTTGCTTTATTTCTACTAAAAGCGGAAAATATAAAGAAGGTGCAGAAGGTTTTGCTTCTAGTTTCATCCATCTCATGCTCATCAAAAGGAATCCACTAACAAGGTTGATCGGTCTTGTTAACAAACTCATTCCGATTAACATGGAACCAGGAGAAATTTTGAATAACACTATGTTACCTCAACGGGATATGGACATCCCCAATAATAAGTATATCATATTTCTTCTTGACAGTAGGGAGAGGAAATTCAAAACCTCCAAATATAATCGATGGAATTTTTCCAATAGAGTTGATACTATGAACTTGAGGTTGTTTCCTCGGAAAGTGTACCGTATGCTCATTACCATTAACATGAAAAGTTACATTGCCTTTGTTGCAATCAATAACAGCCCCTGCAGTATTAAGGAAAGGTCTTCCAAGAATAATAGACATACTATCATCCTCAAGAATATCAAGAATAACAAAGTCCGTTAAAATAATAACGTTTGCAACCACAACAGGCACATACTCACAAATACCGACAGGTATAGCAGTTGATTCATCAGCCATTTGCAAAGATATTTCAGTAGGTGTCAACTTATTCAAGTCAAGTCTACGATATAAAGAGAGAGGCATAACACTAACACCGGCTCCAAGATCACATAAAGCAGTTTTAACATAATTTCTCTTAATGGAGCATGGTATAGTAGGTACTCTGGATCTCCAAGTTTCTTTGGTATTCCACCCTTAAAAGTATAATTAGCAAGCATGGTGGAAATTTCAGCTTCGGTATCTTTCTTTTATTTGTAACAATATCTTTCATATATTTAGCATAAGGATTCATTTTGAGCATATCGGTCAATCGCATACATAAAAGATAGGTCTAATCATTTCAACAAAGCGCTCAAAATCCTCATCATCCTTTTCTTGGATGGTTTGGGAGGAAAAGGCATGGGTTTCTGAACCCATGGTTCTCTTTCTTTACCATGTTTCCTAGCAGCGAAGTCTCCTTTATCATGGCGTGTGACAGGTTCAACTTCTACATCATTATCATTACTAGGTTGAGCATCATCATGAACATTATCATTAACATTTTCACTAGGTTCATGTTCATTACAGTTGTGTTTGACATCGGACATAGAGATATCATTTGGATTATCAAGTGTTTCACAATAGGTTCACTAGAAGTTTGCAAAGTCCTATCATTTTCTTTTCTTCCTTTTAGAAGAACTAGGCACATCAATATTATTTCTCTGAGAATCTTGCTCGATTCTCTTAGGGTGGCCTTCAGGATACAAAGGTTCTGAGTCATTCTACCAGTTCTAGTAGCCACTCTAACAGCATAATCATTTTCTTACTATTCATTTCAGCAAGCACTTGTTTACGAGCTTTAAGTACTTGTTCTACTTGAGTGGTAACCATAGAAGCATGTTTGCTAACAAGTTTAAGTTCACCTCTAATATTAGCCATATAATCACCCAAGTGTTTAATCATATTGGAATCATATTTCAATTGTCTACCAAAATAAGCATTAAAGTTTTCTTGTTTGACAATAAAATTATCAAACTCATCGAAGCTTTGCCTAGCAGACTTATAATGAGGAATATCACCTACATCAAATCTATAGAGAGAATTTACCTTTACTACCTGTGTCGGGATATCGGGATCAGGAGGTTCTTCAGTGAATAAAGAATTGAGATCATATACTTCTTAAACAGGCGGTAGATTAAGACCATGTATTTCTTCAATAGGAGGTAAATTCTTAACATCTTGACTTTAATACCTTTTTCTTTCATAGATTTCTTTGCCTCTTGCATATCTTCGGGACTGAGAAATAGAACACCTCTCTTCTTAGGAGTTGGTTTAGGAATAGGCTCAGTAATTGGCTCAGGAGCTGGCTCGGGAGTTGGCTCAGGAGGTGCCCAATTATTTTCTGTAAGTGCATCTAGTGCCCCTTAGTAATTTTGGTGGATTGAAGACTTATAGGTTAAGGAACTAATGCATTTGTGAGTGTACACAGGTCTATAAGTCTATGAGGAGTTTGATATTTACAAAGAAAGTCGACCCCTAAAAATGAAGTTCTTCGACTGAAGACTTTGATATTTTGAAGACTTTCTGAAGACTTTGAAAGTGAAGAAATTGGTGTGACCTTGAAGACTTAGTATTCATTCGAGGAACATGAAGCGTGAAGACTTTTGTTTTCGTAGTTTCGTTTTCTCTTTCTTGAGTCATAGGAAACACCGTCTTTGTTAAAGGGGTCGAGAAATACTAAGGAAAAATTTCCATGTGATGCTCAACTCAAAATCCTACACCTACCAATCCCTTGAGTGAAGCCTTTGGAAATCTCATATAGTTCAGTCAATTTCTTGATGTGAGAGCGAAGTTCTTACAGTATTGAGAATTTATTCGGCGAGGAGTTAGGAATTCGCCGGTCTGGATTGCCTACGATGAGAACATGATAATACGAGGAATTTGAGATTCAAATTTCCGACCGTTCTTTGTCTTTGCCACTGTCCCAAAATATCTTATCCACCTAACGGTCATATCATTGAAGGGCATTTATGTCTTATCATGTCGGGCTGCTCCCTAGGCTATAAATAGCCGCCCCAACAACCACTAGCTGGTTGGCTGCTCAGAAGAACTTGACACTTGTCATTTGAGAGCAACCCATCCTCAGAGGACTTTGGCGAAAATCATCAGTGAGGAAAACCCAAAACCAAACCCTACAAACCCAAAGTGATTGAGCATCTTGAAGAGATTGATCCTGCGTGGATCCGGCGCTTGTTACCTTTGAAGACTGTGCTTCTTCCAGACGGTTAGGCGTCATGGTCTAGAGCATCAAGAGGAATTGTGGATCGCCAAGTGACCAAGTCTGTGAAGGTTTGGAAGTCGCTGAAGACTTACCACGAGTGATTGGACGAGGACTGTGTGACCTTAGTTCAAGGAGAATCGGTGAGGACTTGGTGTCTGAGCTGCGTGCTTTCGGCAAGCTGGGTGTCAGGGACTGTGTGTCCTCGAGTTTAAATACTCATCCGCTCCAACCAGACGTACAAGCCGAGGCAGATGGTTGGAACTGGTCTACCAAATCATTGTCTTCACCAACCTTACTGGTTCTATTTCCTCAACCCTTTCATTTCCTCATTATTGTGTTGAGTGGTTGTTCATATCTGTGTTTGAAGACTTTGGTGAAGACTTTCTCAATTTCCTCAGTTCAATTTCTTGATCTGTTTGTCTTCATCTTGTGCTATCCTGTGTTTACGCTTTACGTACTCTTTGTTTGTCTTCATTTCATCATGATGACCATGCTCGCATTCTCTTATGCTTACTTCGAGTACTTATTCGCTGCAAGTAGTTCTTAGCTAAGGAATTTCCTCACCGGCAAATTCCTCGGTGAAGAATTCATAAAATCGCCTATTCACCCCCCTCTAGTCGATATAGCACTTTCAATTGGTATCGAGCAAGGTACTCCTTGTTACGTGTGATTTTAGTTTAACCACGGAGTTTTAGTTATGTCGACCGCATGGTATGATCAAGGTCTCGATGAGGGTGTCCTACCTTTGATGGGACGGACTACCCCTCTTTGGAAGAACAAGATGCGAATGCATCTTGAGGCAATTGACAACGATCTATGGTATGTTGTGGAAAATGGTGTTCCCTCAGTCACACCTTCTCTAAATGCTGCCGATGTGAAGAGATTCAAGCAACTCGATTCTCAAGCGAAGAATATCATATGTGGCCATCTGAGCAAAGGTCAATATGGAAGAGTGAGTGCTTTGGAAACTGCCAAGCTCATCTGGGACAGGTTGTCCAAAGTAAATGAAGGAGTCTCAACTGAGCATGACTCTCGAGTTGATGTTCTTCGCAATCTCTTCAACCGCTTCAAAAGACTCGACAACGAAAATGTTCAACAAACCTTCGATTGCCTCACTGACATCTCAAATGAGCTTCAAGCACTTGGCGCTACTGACATCACCGACCATGAGGTGGTGAAGAAATTGTTGAGATCGCTTGATTCCTCATTTGATACTCTGGCATTGATGATACAAAGCGTCTTGACTACAAGTCACTTGATCCGGTGATATCCTCGAGAGGCTAAATACTCATGAGTTCGACTTGCTGAAAAGAGATCTCTATGGTTCTAGCTATGGAAAAACACGTGCCACGAAGGCCAAGGTTGTGTCACGAATCTAAGTGTGAAGACTCGGTAGTAGCCTTGGAGATCTGAAGAATTAGGCGAGGAGCTAGCACTTTGAAGTTCTCAAGGCGTGGTCGCTTTGGAAAATCCTCAAGAAGCGGTGATTCCTCATCCGGTGACTATAAGAAGACTTTGTCACAAATGCAAGAAACCTGGTCACTACATCCAAGATTGTCCTCGATGGGAAAAGGAATTAAAGAAGAAGAAACACAAGGATTACAGTTACGATGGCGCGAAGAAGAAGAAGAAATCATCGAAATCTTCATCATCAAAATCCTCAAAGCCTTCTTCTCACAAGAAGAGTAGCTCCAAAAAGGCTCGGGCATTCATTGGCAAGGAAATGGACTCTGATGCTGAATCTGAGGAACATGAGGAAGAGGAGGCATCAGAAGAATCTGAGTCTGGTGTGGCGAGTCTAGCTCTTGCTACTGCTTTCGTCAGCAAGTCCATCTTCAACTCTGAAGAAAATGACCTCACCATCAAAGCTGATGAAGATAGTGATGACTACGCTCCCACCTATTGCTTCATGGCAAAGGGTGCCAAGGTACTCAAATATACCTCCTCTGAATCTAGTGAAAATGAATCTGATGAAGATCTAAAGCCCGATTACTCAAAACTTGCTAAGATTGCTGTAAAACAACAAAGGGCCTTTGAAAAGGTTCAAAACATGCTAGATAAGAGTGATGATATGTTAGGTGAAGAAATGGATCGCACTAAAGCCACGATTGAAAATCTTGAGAGACTTGGTCTAGGTTTGACAACCTTCAAGGTCATCATAACACTCTCTTATCGATCATGAGAAACTTTCTTATGAATTTCTTCAAAAGCAAGATCTTGAGAAGCTAAGAGTGAATTATGAAGATCTTGAAGGGCGCGATTCATTACTTGCTCAACAAATCAGCGCTTCTCGGGAAGAATTTGTTCCTCCATGCTTAAAGTGCATTGAGCGTGAATCTGCTAATTCTTCACTGAATGTTCAAATGCTTCAAGCTGTTACAAATTCTTCACCTGCCTCTGCTATCACTAATTCCTCATCGAGGACATTGCTAGTATCCTTGACGATGCAGGGCTGAAGGAATTGTATATGACGAGCATGTACAAAAGCCTCAAAGGGCATCAGACTCTTTGTGATGTGCTTAAAAGCAGATCCTCAACAGGAACCCTAGGAAAGAGGTATTGCCTTTGAGAGGAAACTCAATCTTGATGGAACATATTGGAAGCCCGCGGTATCCCAAAACCTCATGGGTTGCTGCAAAGGGACCTCAGATTGATCCATCTAACTTATCTGGCTTTACATGCGAATCTCCTCATTCTTCTGATGAGTCATTTGACTCTAACTATAAACTGTTCAAAAATCAGAATGGTGAAGTATTTGCTAGATATGTTGGCACTAACTGCAGGAATGGTTCCCCTATGAAGAAAATCTGGGTTCCCAAGAAATGCCTTGAAAGTCTTCAGGTGAATGTCCTCATGACACCACCTGTGAAGAATAGGAACCCCAGATCAAACTCTTCATATGGACCAAATTCTTCATATGGATCCAAGTCCTCATACGGACCAAATTCCTCAAAAGGATCAAATTCCTCATATGATTATCATCGTGCTAATAACTCTGTTTCGTAGGGTAGAGCTAAGGGCTATGAATATGTGCATTATTCTTCAAACCAATATGTTCATAAGTCCTCGAAGAATTTCTCTGCTTATTCATATGCTTACCCTAACTCCTCTTATGTGAAACGAAATGGATTGGCCTCTATGCCACCATTCTCATATGGTGCTTTCATGAGTGATGAACTCTTTGCCACCCCTTGAGATGTGGGTGGTGAAGAAAAGAACTAACCTCTTCTGCAGGGTCAGGTCTCGGGCGTGCTTTAAGCGTCTGAAGAATTTCTTTGGGGGCGACAAAATGCACGAAAGGGCCTTGAGCTAATCATGATGAAATGAACTTTCATTTCACACGTCCTCCTCTGCTTATCATTATCTTGGTGATGAAATTCATCGATGAACTTGATATCATATTCTTCAGCGATGAAGTATATGAGATCGTAAGTTATACTAATTCATCTGCGGGATGATCAACCCAAAGCCACCGAGTGGGTTCTCGATAGTGGATGTACAAATCACATGATTGGTGACAAGAATCTATTGATGGATGCTCCCTTATCACCGTCTCATCTGAAGCATATCATCTTTGCTGACAAAGGCAAAAGTCAGGTATTGGGTCTTGGTAAGGTTGCGATCTCTAAGGACATACACATGGACAAAGTCATGCTTGTTGAGTCCTTAGGATACAACCTCATGTCGATCTCAATGCTTTGTGATCTTGATATGGTTGTTATCTTTGGCAAATATCGTTGTGTTGTGATTATGGAAGTGACAATTCCAAAGTCTTGAAGGCTTTAGGAGAGGAGACTTGTATATTGTTGATTTCTCTGAGGACCACAACCAGCCATGTGTCTACTTGCAAAAGCTTGAAGGCTGGCTATGGCATCGGCGACTTAGTCACGCAGGCATGAGGAATTTGAACACGCTTGCAAAGAAGAAGCATGTCATTGGCATTGAGAATGTCAAATTCCTCAAGGATCACTTGTGTGGAGCTTGTGAAGCTGGAAAAATGACCAAGGCCAAGCATCCAGTGAAGACTATCATGACCACTACTCGTCCCTTGAATTGCTTCACATGGACCTCTTTGGTCCTAATCATTACTCATTGTCACTAATGATGCATCTCTATATGGCTTTGTTATTGTTGATGATTACTCTCATTACACATGGGTACACATTGTTACTTACAAAAATCAAGTGCGGAAGTCTTCAAACGATTTTCCTCGAGGGCTTCAACTAACTTTGGTGTGAAGATCGGACACATCGGGAGTGACAATGGAACTGAGTTCAAAATTCGGTCTTGATGCCTATCTTGATGAACTTGGTATTACTCATGAGTTATCTGCTCCCTATACTCCTCGGAGAATGGCGTCGTGGGCGCAAGAACAGAACTCTTGTTGAGATGGCTCGCACTATGCTTGATGAATACAAAAGCGCCTAGTCGTTTTGGATTGATGCAATTGATACCGCGTGCCACATCATCAACAGTATATCTTCACAAATTCTTCAAGAAGACTGCCTATGAACTCCTCAACGACAAGAAACCCAATGTAAGTTATTTCAAAGTCTTGATTGCTAAATGCTGGATTAGAGATCCTCATCACAATTCTAAATTTGCAAAGCACATGAAGGTTTATGCTTGGTTACGGAAAGGACTCGCACACCTCTGAGTCTTCAACATCGCTCTTCACAAGATTGTTGACCTTTGTAGATGTGCGGTTCGATGAAACTAATGGCTCGCAAAGAGAGCACCTACCTTACGTGTTAGATGAACCAGCACTGAGGAATCTATCAAGTTCAAGGCAAGCGAGGATGTCATTCCTCTTGAAGAATCGGTGAAGAATTCATTCCGATCGCTAAGAACGTCGGTGATGCACTGAAGATAATTTGAAGACAATGGTCTTGAGGAAAATGATCAAATTCCTCGGCGACAACCAGCTCATCCTCGCGTTGCAAAAGAAGTACAAGTTGACAAGATCATCGATGACATTGAAGTGCGGGTCCTCTCACACGCTCAAAAGCTTCACATTTATCTAACTTTTGTGGGCACTATGCTTTTGTCTCTATCACAGAGCCCACTAAGGTAGATGAAGCATTTCGAGCTGAGTGGATTCAGGCCATGCAAGAAGAATTACATCAGTTCAAGCTCAACAATGTTTGGGAACTGGTCAAACATCCAGATCCTCGCAAGCATAATATCATTGGCACAAAGTTGATCTACCGCAACAAGCAAGATGAAAATGGCCTTGTGGTGAGGAATAAGGCATGACTTGTAGCTCAAGGCTACACACAGGTTGAAGGAATTGATTTGATGAAACTTTTGCACTTGTTGCTAGACTTGAGTCTATTCGCATATTACTTGCCTATGCTAACCATCACAATATCACTTTATATCAAATGGATGTGAAAAGTGCATTCCTCAATGGTAAGCTTGAGGAAGAAGTATATGTTGCTCAACCCCTAGGTTTTGAAGATCCAAAGAATCCCGACAAAGTCTTCAGACTCAACAAGGCTCTCTATGGTCTCAAACAAGCCCCACAGGCGTGGTATGATACATTGAAGAAATTCTTCGTGAAGAATGGCTTCACACCAGTTCACTCGACCCTACTCTCTTTACTAAATCATATGATGGTGAACTGTTTGTGTGCCAAATATATGTTGATGATATTATCTTTGGCTGTCTTGACCAACGTTATAGTGATGAATTTGCCTATATGATGAGTGAAGAATATCAAATGTCTATGATGGGAGAGTTGAAATTCTTCTTAGGTCTTCAAATTAAATCAACAACACAATGGCATATTCATATCTCGGAGAAATACCTCAAAGATGTCTGAAGAAATTGGCATGCAAGATTGCAAAGGCGTCAAAATTCCTATGCCCACAAATGGCCATCTATGCCTTGATGAAAATGGTATTGACTTGATCACAAGGTATACCGCTCCATGATTGGTTCTCTATTGTACTTATGTGCATCTAGGCCAGATATAATGCTTAGTGTTTGCATGTGTGCCCGATTTCAAGCTACACGAAGGAATCACACCATAAGGCTGTGAAGCATATTCTTGATATCTAGCTCACACACCAACACTAGGATTATGGTACCCCAAGGGCTCTACTTTTGATCTCATTGGATATTCGACTCGACTATCTTTGGTGATCGTGTGGACCGCAAGTCAACATCGGCACTTGTCATTTCCTCGGACGATCTTTGGTGCGTTGGTCCTCGAAGAAAGCGAGCTGTGTATCACCATCTCTGCGGAAGCTGAATACATTGCTGCTGGCTCGTGTTGTGCTCAATTCTGTGGATGAAGCAAACTCTCAAGGACTACGGCATCAACGTGAAGAATGTGCCTCTCTCTGTGACAATGAGAGTGCCATCAAGATTGCTCACAACCCAGTTCAGCACTCGAAGACAAAGCACATTCAAATTCGTCATCATTTTCTTCATGATCATGTGTTGAAGGCGACATCTCCATCGAGCATGTGAAGGCGAAGAACAGCTAGCCGATATCTTCACTAAGCCCTTGGATGAGAAGAGATTTAGCAAGTTGCGGTGTGAGCTAAATATCTTAGAATCTTGAATGTTCTTTGAAAAGGACACACATCCGACACTTATGCAAAATTGATGACTTAGATGTGCAACACATGAAGAAGCGTTTTCTTCAATCAATGAAGAATAACATCTAAGTGTGAAGAAATTAATGAAGAATTTGATTCTCGAGAACCCTCGACAATTATGCGCGGTGTCTGAAATCATCATTCTTATCTGGTGGGTCACGCCACCACCAAAGTTGAAAATCTTCAATTTGAGTTTTTCCTCAGTTTTTCAAATTCTTCAATTTTGCAAAATCTTCACTATTTCCGTCGTTTTTCTTCATTGGCAATACATATATATAGGTTTATGTCCTCTCTGACATTCACTTATGGCTATTTCTTCAAGTCGCTTTTTACGCTAAGTGAATGTGATCGGACCCTTCCCCTCTATGCTATACTCAACCCAATCTATTCACAAATTCTTCATATGCGTTCTATTTGAAACTCGTTCAAAATCTTCATTGTGTCCTTGTCAGCTGAAGAAATTGCGAACGAAACTTTAAAACTGATCTTATCCAAACTTTCGTTTTTGCCGCTCAAACCGTTCCGCATCCCACGATGCATTATTTTACTCACCCACGATCGTACACGATCTCCACTACCTGATGCGTGGGTGACACATGTCGTGAGAAGGAGAATGGTCAGGGGCACGTTCGTCCTAAATCTTCGGGCGAACAGTTTTTCACTGCCTCTATAAATACCCCTCTCTCCATCCTCACTTCTTTTACTCCGCTCGACCTCTCTCTCCCGCTCGAGCTCCTCAAACCCTAGCACCGCCGCTACTCCATCGTCGCCGGTGAGGAAGAGCTTCTCTGCCTCGACCTCTTCGCTGACGTACTCGCGCCGACTGCGGAAATCCTCACTCCGCCGCCGCCGTAGCTGTCTTCCTCCGCCAAGTTAGGGCGTGAAAGATCTGAACAGACGAGCTTCACATCCACAACACCCAGTTCGTCGTGTTCTTCATTTAGGGTAATTAAAAGTTACTTTTACTGCCCTCGTTGATCCAAATTTTTCACTACAAAATCTTCAAAGGTGTTTTATTCTTCAAATCCTCACACACAAACACCTCACTAGTTATATGCTCTTGATTCGTTTCTCTAAGCAATCATTTTCTTCAAGATTCCTCAATTGTGTGGATCCTCGATCTGTACAACTCTGGAACCTAAGACAAAGAGCGCTTAGTGAAATTCTTCAAAACTCATCTGGTCAAAATCCTCAAAACTTGTTCTTTTGAAAAACCTTACGAGAGCATATGACCTCTCCAAATTCCTCGCAACTATACTCTGTTCACAGGTACTCATGTCCGCTGTTGAATCTCTAGGTTCTCATCAACTTAACTCATTTGCAGCATTCCTCGAAAAAAACTTGCATACTTCTTCAGAGAATTCGTTTGTTCAAATTCCTCAGCTGAAGAATATGGCAGAAGGAAAGAAGCCATAGAAAGGAGGAAAGAGGCCTGAGGTCATGACCGCATTTGAAATCCCTGAGGAAATATATGCTGATTATTGGACACCTGATGAAGCCGAGTTCGGCAAAGAGAACAAAAATCAGCGCAAGGTGCGCATCCAAAGGATTGAACGGAGATGGGCACGGGAATGGAGGAATACAGATATGTAACTCCAAAGTACATGAAGAAATTCGCACTCAATCCTCCATGCCCAAGAGCTCCATTGGCACTGGTCAAGAAGTCGACCCCACCAAGCATCAAGCGTGGTGAGGACTTTCTGAAGAATGGGCTAAGTGCCAAGCCAAGTTGGCAAGACAAGCCAATGAGGCGGTGAGGAAATTCAATGAGGACTCACACTCTGCTGCTGCCTTGAGGCCTCTATCAAGCCAAGAAAATCTATGGCAAAGAAGCCCACACAAGCCAAGTGCTTCACCGGCCAGTGCCCTCACGGCAAATTCCTCATGCTGCCCTGCTCCTCCAAAATCCTCGGCTCCTCCCAAGTCCTCAAGATTCCGACAAAGTCCTCGGCTTTGTGCATCGGCCACATGCCAAAGGACTGCAGGCTTCTCCATTGCCTCTGGTGTCTCAGCAAGTTCCTCAGCTGCACCAAAGTCTTCATCTGGCCCGACTCTGCTGAAGACTAAGGCCACTGCTGGACGAGGTCCTCAGCCAAGTCCTAAGAAGAAACAGGTCACCTTCCAAGAGCCACCTGAAGATGATGAGGCTGATGATGATGAACTTGCGGAAATCATCAGAGATCGATTATATTGATCTCTGGCACA
Organism: Aegilops longissima; assembly: GCA_021605205.1. NCBI lineage: Eukaryota > Viridiplantae > Streptophyta > Magnoliopsida > Poales > Poaceae > Aegilops > Aegilops longissima. Next base: position 64,086 of record JAHIAM010004642.1, read on the forward strand.
AGGATCCAAACACTCCTATGCCTGATTTTCATCTGACCCCTGGACAAAGTCATATGCTGACCCATTTCATCACTGAAGAGAAATGGAAGTTTGAAAAGGCTAGAGAGATCAAGAAGGCTCAATACGAGAAAGGAGAAGTTCACGAAGAAAAGCGTTGTCGAATGACACGAGGAACTTCTCAAGGTCAGACTGAAATTCAAGACCTCGGCAAAAACTTGATGCTTATTATGCTGATTGGCAAGGGCCAAGGTCAGATTAAATCAACTTTGACGAAGAAGTTCACAAATGTTGCTGCCCCAACGCAACATGAAAATCCTCAGTGGAGCCTCAGCTCAGCCAAGCGAAGAACATGCCAAGACCACTGATGAAGTTCAGGCTCTTGATGAAAATGCAGTTCGAGGCTGATGATCCCATTCCGGCCCGCGAAGAAATTGCGGGGCATCCACTAGTGGTGCGCTGAAGAAATTGAACAAGTCAGGCAAGCTGCATCGATTGCGCTGAGGAAATTCATCGATTCCTCGGCTCCTCCTGCGCCAACACCAACTCCAATTCTTCCATCGCCTCGATGTGAAGAAGACCAAGGCTGCGAGCGAGCTGCTGTGAAGAAAGCGGAAAGCATCAGCTGCGTCAAATTCTTGACTGCGAAGAAAATGAAGCCAATGACCAGCTCCTTTGAAAATCCTATTGATGTTGTTCCAATTTCCTCAATTCCATCAAAGGACCTTGTTCCTTTTGATGAATATTATGTGATCCCAAGCGGATCGATGAAGAAAATCATTCTGCTGCTTCGTCGGAGCAGATTGATGAAGAAATTGAAGTGGAAGCAATCCCTTCAACCCCAATCATTTCCTCGCCTATGCCTCGGTTCACAGTGAAGAGGCGGTGTTGAGAAATTGAAGAAGATGTGGATATTGGAAGCACAAGCGCCGGTGATGAGCGATGACTTTTGGGAAAGTCAGCATCCAAATTCTCCACTCTTCACCCCAATCCAACAGATACCTCGGTCCCTGCTCCAACTGTTCAAATGGGCTCTGAAGAAACTCATCCCACTTCATCATCCATGAAGAAATTATAGCCACTAAGCGCCGATGAACCTTCTGCTGCTGATCCTCGGTCGCACTGTTGAGGAACAAGAAATTCCTCACTGAAGAACACGAGATTGCGATTCACGAGGTCGTGATGCAACTCACTGACACTCCACTGCCAAAGCCAAAGGATCCCTTCTCAACAAAGCAAAAGTTCAAGGCTGATGACTTCTTCAGCGAGCACGTATTCTTCACTGATTACAATCCATATGATTTTGCTCACTGTAAGTGCATCTAGTGCCCCTTAGTGATTTTGGTGTATTGAAGACTTATAGGTTAAGGAACTAATGCGTTTGTGAGTGTACACAGGTCTATAGGTCTATGAGGAGTTTGATATTTACAGTGAAAGTCGACCCCTAAAAATGAAGTTCTTCAACTGAAGACTTTGATATTTTGAAGACTTTCTGAAGACTTTGAAAGTGAAGAAACTGGTGTGACCTTGAAGACTTGGTATTCGTTTGAGGAACATGAAGCGTGAAGACTTTTGTTTTCATAGTTTCATTTTATCTTTCTTGAGTCATAGGAAACACCGTACTGTTAAAGGGGGTCGAGGAAATACTAAGGAAAAATTTCCATATGATGCTCAACTCAAAATCCTACACCTACCAATCCCTTCGAGTGAAGCCTTTGGAAATCTCATACAGTTCGATCAATTTCTTGATGATAGAGACGAAGTTCTTCCGGTCACGAGAAATTTGTTCGACCGAGGAGTTAGGAATTCGCTTGGTCTTGGATTGCCTACACAATGAGGATCATGATAGCCACGAGAATTTGATATTCAAATTTCCGACCGTTCTTTGTCTTCTTGGCCACCTGTCCCAAAATATCGTATCCGCCTAATGGTCATATCATTGAAGGGCATTTATGTCTTATCATGTCGGGCTGCTCCCTAGGCTATAAATAGCCGCCCCCTACAACCACTAGCTGGTTGGCTGCTCCGAGAGAACTTGACACTTGTCATTTGAGTGCAACCCATCCTCCGAGGACTTTGGCGAAAATCATCAAGTGAGGAAAACCCCAAAACCAAACCCCTACAAACCCAAAGTGATTGAGCATCATGAAGATATTGATCCTGCGTGGATCCGGCGCTTATTACCTTTGAAGGCTGTGCTTCTTCCAGACGGTTAGGCGTCATGGTCTAGAGCATCCAAGAGGAATTGTGGATCGCCGAGTGACCAAGTCTGTGAAGGTTTGGAAGTCGCTGAAGACTTACCACAGTGATTGGACGAGGTCTGTGTGACCTTAGTTCAAGGAGAATACGGTGAGGACTTGGTGTCACGAGCTGCGTGTGCGGCCGATCGGGTGTCCGGACTGTGTGTCCTCGAGTTTAAATACTCGGCCGCTCCAACCAGACGTATAAGCCGAGAGACAGCAGTTGGACTGGTCTACCAAATCATTGTCTTCACCAACCTAACTGGTTCTATTTCCTCAACCCTTTCATTTCCTCATTACTGTGTTGAGTGTTTGTTCATATCTGTGTTTGAAGACTTTGACTGAAGACTTTCACAATTTCCTCAGTTCAATTTCTTCAGTCTGTTTGTCTTCATCTTGTGTTATCCTGTGATTACGCTTTCTGTACTCTGTGATTGTATTCATTTCATCATGATGACTATGCGTGTATTCTGTTATGCTTACTTCTGAGTACTTATTCCGCTGCAAGTAGTTCTTCGCTAAGGAATTTCCTCACCGGCAAATTCCTCAGTGAAGAATTCATAAAAATCGCCTATTCACCCCCCCCCCTAGTCGATATAACGCACTTTCACTCACATAAGGAAGAGGAGCTTCTGGACTGCCAGTCAAGCCAATTTCTATTCCTCAGTGCTCTTCAATAAAGACAAAGTCTTCGATCATGCTCATATTCCTCATGTGGACATGGAGTCTCTGCCAGGCTTCGAGCCGGTCCTCGGTGTTCTTCACGATGCGGGACTTCTGAATTTCTGCTGCGATATTCGTGGATTGGAATGAAGAACTCATTCTTCAATTCTATGCAACGCTGCACGTCACGGAGACGCCAAGGCGTGAACTCATGGGTATTAGATGGATGTCTGAAAATACTCACTACAAGGCACCAAAGAACTGAATTGCTTCGTGCTCTACCACTCGATCCTCCACTTGACGGTGCTCGTTGTATCTACAATGAACCAGAACTTTCAAATCACTATATGCAAGTGCTGATGAAGCCTTTGAAGCCAAGGCAGGCCCCAAGAACCAAATTCCTCGTCAAGGAATTATTGTATGTGCCTCGGACTGTCTATTGGATTCTGACGAAGACAATGAGTCCTATCAAAGGCCACGACTCAAATGATGAAGAAGTCGTTGGCATCATGAAGAATATGCTTTTCAATATCATTCATGGCGTTCCTGTTAACTTCCATGATTTCTTCATGAGGACTCTGGCAAACATTGCAATGTCACCATTTGAGCTGAAGCCTTATGCGCCTTGGATAATGAGATTCATCAGGACAAGGTCTTCACTCAATTACAAGGCTGACACTCTGAACCACTGCAGCTACTTTCCCCCGATTGAAGTCCTCAAATGGACATTTACCTCAGCTGATGACAAGGGCAAGGCTACTGCTGTGATCGATGAAGGAATTCGTCCATTGGATGGACAGTTTCGCAAAGCAGCATCCTACTCCACCAATGATGACTCTGCCACACATGACTCTGCCGCAAATACCTCAGTCAAGCAAAGTCCTCAAGCTACTGCACCCAGGTGATGACTGATCGTGAGTTACTCCTCAGTCTTCATTAGAAGGTTGATCGCAATCATAAATGGGTCAAGCGTCAGTTTGGTTCAATTCTTCACAACATGACCTCTACACACAATGCAGTGAAGAAAAACCAATACTACCTCCATGAAACCTTCAAACGCACTGGGCTGTTCTTTTCAAATATCTATAGTGCGGAAGAAGCGGCGACAATGGGACTCAAGGAAGAATTTGGTGGTCGCACCTCCTCAGAAGAAATACAAGAAGGTCAAAGTTCCTTCCTTGGTGGCCAGCTCCTATTCATCATCGCGACAACGATGAAAATGAAGACTTGGGCGACACCGTGGCAGGCCCTACTACAACAACCGACCCCAACAACGCTGGGCTCCTTCTTCAACTTGAAATTCTTGAGGCGTTAGTCCTCGCTTTTGATCCTTTTGGTCATTCGATGACAAAGGGGAGAAATTTGAGTTAGTCTTCAAGCGGGTCTATTATATGGGCAATTTATTTTGTTAAGTTACAACTCGCGTTCTTTGAAACTTTTATTGGATCGAGTTGTAATCTTAAACCCGATGGTGCTTTGATACTTTCGATGTAATCGTGCTCCTGCACTATGCTCGATACTAGCTCGATTCTCTTGAGCTCGATACTCTTGATCGTTATTTTGCATGCTTGTTCCTCACTAATGTTATCGCACGCATGCTGAATTACATCAAGCACCATATTTCATCATGCATTTCAAATTCTTCATATTATATGTCAAATGCGTGTATGAATTACAAGATATAGGGGGAGATCTCCATGATTCAACTCTTCAAATATGCACTGCCTCAAAAGCAAATTCCTCACTATGCACAACTTCAGGGGGAGTTCTTCTATATCTTGCAATCAAATTCCTCAATATCAGTATCTACACTTCATATGTTTATCCCCGTTGAAAACTTAACCTATATTGTCATCAATCACCAAAAGGGGAGATTGTAAGTGCATCTAGTGCCCTTAGTGATTTTGGTGGATTGAAGACTTATAGGTTAAGGAACTAATCGTTTGTGAGTGTACACAGGTCTATAAGTCTATGAGGAGTTTGATATTTGAGAGAAAGTCGACCCTAAAATGAAGTTCTTCGATGAAGACTTTGATATTTTGAAGACTTTCTGAAGACTTTGAAAGTGAAGAAATTGGTGTGACCTTGAAGACTTGGTATTCATTCGAGGAACATGAAGCGTGAAGACTTTTGTTTTCGCAGTTTCGTTTTCTCTTTCTTGAGTCATAGGAAACACCGTATTGTTAAAGGGGGTCGAGGAAATACTAAGGAAAATTTTCCATGTGATGCTCAACTCAAAATCCTACACCTACCAATCCCTTCGAGTGAAGCCTTTGGAAATCTCAAACAGTTCAGTCAATTTCTTGATGATGAGACGAAGTTCTTACAGTGTTGAGAATTTGTTTCGACCGAGGAGTTAGGAATTTGCCGGTCTGAATTGCCTACAGTGAGGAACATGATAGCCACGAGGAATTTGAGATTCAAATTTCGAGCGTTCTTGTCTCTTGCGCCACCTGTCCCAAAATATCTTATCCACCTAACGGTCATATCATTGAAGGGCATTTATGTCTTATCATGTCGGGCTGCTCCCTAGGCTATAAATAGCCGCCCCTACAACCACTAGCTGGTTGGCTGCTCGAGAGAACTTGACACTTGTCATTTGAGAGCAACCCATCCTCCGAGGACTTTGAGCGAAAATCATCGAGTGAGGAAAACCCAAAACCAAACCCCTACAAACCCAAAGTGATTGAGCATCACTGAAGAGATTGATCCTGCGTGGATCCGACGCTTGTTACCTTTGAAGACTGTGCTTCTTCCAGACGGTTAGGCGTCATGGTCTAGAGCATCCAAGAGGAATTGTGGATCGCCGAGTGACCAAGTCTGTGAAGGTTTGGAAGTCGCCTGAAGACTTACCACGAGTGATTGGACGAGGTGTGTGACCTTAGTTCAAGGAGAATCGGTGAGGACTTGGTGTCTTGAGCTGCGTGCTCAGCGATCGGGTGTCCGGACTGTGTGTCCTCGAGTTTAAATACTCAGCCGCTCCAACCGGACATACAACTGAGACAGCAGTTGGACTGGTCTACCAAATCATTGTCTTCACCAACCTTACAGGTTCTATTTCCTCAACCCTTTCATTTCCTCATTATTGTGTTGAGTGGTTGTTCATATCTGTGTTTGAAGACTTTGGTCAAGACTTTCTCAATTTCCTCAGTTCAATTTCTTGATCTGTTTGTCTTCATCTTGTGCTATCCTGTGTTTACGCTTTCTGTACTCTTTGTTTTTCTTCATTTCATCATGATGACCATGCTCGCATTCTCTTATGCTTACTTCTGAGTACTTATTCCGCTGCAAGTAGTTCTTCTCTAAGGAATTTCCTCACCGGCAAATTCCTCAGTGAAGAATTCATAAAAATCGCCTATTCACCCCCCCTCTAGTCGATATAACGCACTTTCATTTTCATTTGTCAACATATTATTCAATAGAATTTAAGCTTCATCCGGTGTTCTTTCCCTGAAAAAAGAACCAACACAACTATCCAGGTAATCTCTGGAAGCATCGGTTAGTCCATTATAAAAGATATCAAGTATTTCAGGTTTCTTAAGAGGATGATCAGGCAAAGCATTAAGTAACTTGAGAAGCCTCCCCCAAGCTTGTGGAGACTCTCTTCTTAAATTTGCGCAAAATTATATATATCCCTCAAAGCAGCTTGTTTCTTATGAGCAGGGAAATATTTAGCAGAGAAGTAATAAATCATATCCTGGGGACTATGCACACAACCAGGATCAAGAGAATTAAACCATATCTTAGCATCACCCTTTAATGAGAACGGAAATATTTTGAGTATATAAAAGTAGCACGATCTCTCATCATTAGTAAACAGGGTAGCTATATCATTTAACTTAGTAAGATGTGCCACAACAGTTTCAGATTCATAGCCAAAAAAACGATCAGATTCAACCAAAGTAATTATATCAGGATCAACAGAGAATTCATAATCCTTATCGGGAACACGAGATAGGTGAAGTAGCAAAAGTGGTCAGGTCTCATCCTATCTCTAAGAGATTCTTTACTCCATTTAACTAGCAGCCTCTTAAGTTCATATCTATCCGGCAAGCAAAAATAGCTGCAGAAGATTCCGCATCAAAAGATAACCCTCGGGAATAGCAGGCATATTTTCATCATCACTTTCATCATTGTATTCAGTTTCAATAATTTCTCTTTCTCTAGACCTAGAAATTTGTTCATCTAGAAATTCACCAAAGGCACGAGAGTATCAAGCATAGAAGTAGTTTCATCATAAGTATCATGCATAGCAGAAGGCATCATTAATAACATGTGACATATCGAAACGAATAGCAGAAGTCGGTTTAGGTGTCGCAAGCTTACTCATAACAGAAGGTGAATCAAGTGCAGAGCTAGATGGCAGTTCCTTACCTCCCCTCATAGTTGAGGGATAAATTGTTGTCTTAGCGTCTTTCAAATTCTTCATAGTGTCCAACAGATATAAATCCCAAGTGACTCAAAGAATAGAGCTATGCTCCCTGGCAACGGTGCCAGAAAAAGGTCTTGATAACCCACAAGTATAGGGGATCGCAACAATTTTCGAGGGTAGAGTATTCAACCCAAATTTATTGATTCGACACAAGGGGAGCCAAAGAATATTCTCAAGTATTAGCAACTGAGTTGTCAATTCAGCCACACCTGGAAACTTAGTATCTGCAGCAAAGTGTTTAGTAGCAAAGTAATATGATAGTGGCGGTAACGGTAACAAAAGTAAAGATAGCAAAAGTAATGTTTTTGGTATTTTGTAGTGATTGTAACAAAGAGTAACGGAAAAGTAAATAAGCGTAAACCAAGATAATGGATAGCTCGTGAGGCATCGGATCGATGATGGATAATTATGCGGATGTGGTTCGTCATGTAACGGTCATAACATAGGGTGACATGTAACTAGCTCCAGTTCATCAATATAATGTAGGCATGTATTCGTATATAGTCATACGTGCTTATGGAAAAGAACTTGCATGACATCTTTGTCCTACCCTCCCGTGGCAGCGGGTCCTATTGGAAACTAAGGGATATTAAGGCCTCCTTTTAATAGAGAACCGAACAAAGCATTAGCACATAGTGAATACATGAACTCCTCAAACTATGGTCATCACCGAGAAGTATCCCGATTATTGTCACTTCGGGGTTATCGGATCATAACACATGATAGGTGACTATAGACTTGCAAGATAGGATCAAGAACACACATATATTCATGAAAACATAATAGGTTCAGATCTGAAATCATGGCACTCGGGCCCTAGTGACAAGCATTAAGCATAGCAAAGTCATAACAACATCAATCTCAGAACATAGTGGATACTAGGGATCAAACCCTAACAAAACTAACTCGATTACATGATAAATCTCATCCAACCCATCACCGTCCAGCAAGCCTACGATGGAATTACTCACGGACGGCAATGAGCATCATGAAATTGGTGATGGAGGATGGTTGATGATGACGACGGCGACGAATCCCCCTCTCCGGAGCCCCGAACGGACTCCAAATCAGCCCTCCCGAGAGAGATTAGGGCTTGGCGGCGGCTCCGTATCGTAAAACGCAATGAAACTTTCTCTCTGATTTTTTTCTCCCCGAAAGCCAATATATGGAGTTGGAGTTGGCGTCGGAGGGTCTCCAGGGGGCCCACGAGGTAGGGGGCGCGCCCTAGGGGCGCGCCCCACCTCGTGGACAGGTGTGGGCCCCGGTCTTCATCTTTGGCGAGGATTTTTATTATTTTTATAAGACATCCGTGGAGTTTGAGTTATTCCAAGAACTTTTTTTTCGCACATAAAACAACATCATAGCAATTCTGCTGAAAAAAGCGTCATCCGGTTAGTTCCATTCAAATCATACAAGTTAGAGTCCAAAACAAGGGCAAAAGTGTTTGGAAAAGTAGATCTGACGGAGCGTATCAGCGAGTAAAAGGACAAGACACGTATTTGTATTGTTTACATTAAGGATAAAATGATGAGGTTTATTCCTATTGATTGGATTTACTTTGTCTACATCATGTCATCTTGCTTAAGGCGTTACTCTGTTTTATACATAATACGGTAGATGCATGTTGGGTAGCAGTCGATTGGTGGAGTAATAGTAGTAGATGCAGGCAGGAGTTAGTCTACTTGTCTTGGACATGATGCATGTATACATGATCATTGCCTTGAATATCATCATAACTGTAGCGACCCGACCCGAATGGGTCAAGTCTCTGTGCTTATGTGTCATCCCTGGATCGGTATGCTGACACACACAGTACTCGAGGATTTATAACAGAGGTAAATCACATGTATAAAGTAACGTAAATACTATTACCTTAATCCAAATATAGCGAAAGCAACAAGGTTGTGGATTCCCATCAACACCAACGGCAAAGTTGAGTATAGGAAATCGTAACCCTAACGTATCACTTACTCGTCGTCTAAAAAGTCTGCAACATGAAAAGTTGCAGCCCGAAAACGGGTCAGCACATGGAATATGCTGGCAATGTAACACATAGAGGGTAATGGAATGAATAGCCTATACTACATGCATATATGGCTGGTGGAAAGCTCTATGGTTACAGTTTTTGCATAAAGCCAATTTTCCCCTACTGCAAAGGAATAAATTTATTTAACTATCATGGTGGTTGTTGAACATTGAGAATGGTTGACAGCATCCTCAATCCCAATTAAAAGTACTCATTAAAACCCAACAATATTAATTAGAGTAACATGTTGAGATTCACATGATATTCAAGTACTAGGTACTCAAGATGTCCATAACCGGGGACACGGCTAATCATGATTAGTTTATACACTCTGCAGAGGTTTGCGACTTTTCCCCACAAGACTCGATCGCCTCCGTTTGGTTTCTCGTGACTACATGGTGTTTGAGAGAGCGGATGACCGAGACATAGTCTTTCGAAGCGTTTGCACCTTACGATGGGTAGACCGTACCACCTATAACCCCTACATCCGCTAGTCTACCACTGTAAGAGTTCACACGACTTAATCAACTATGCCGAGCCCATAATGGCTTGTGGCTGCACACGGAAGTTACTAGTTTGAATGATCTTATGATCCCTTTGAGCACTGGGTGGCGGTCCAAGAAAAACAGGCAAGTCTGATAGAAACCAGTGCCTCAATCCACCCGGATGTGTGTTTAAGTTGCCACCTTAAATAAACCATTAATTTAACAATCTCACATCTGTCATGGAATACACTCACCCAATCCACGTCTACTAGCATAGCATAGCATAATAAGCAAACGTAGAAGTAACTCCCAAGGTTTCATAAGTAAAACAGGTAATAGGTACTACCTCATCTACTTCCCATCCCACAATTTATTTTAGATCCTAATCATGCAATGTTTGAGGATTGATCTAATGCATAAAAACTGGGTAGTAGAAAAAATATGATCAAGTGTTACTTGCCTGCAATGTTGATGAAGATGATTCGCACTCAAAACTCTTGATAGTTCTACTCGTCACACTCCGGTCAATCTATCGTAAGCAATCAATTGTAACCACACATAAGCAATCACTCAAAAGGTCGGGAAGAACGAGGAAAACAATTCGGAAAACATCAAAACCAAGCAAATAACTCTTGCAACATAAAACAATTTCGAACAGTATCAAAATTATGTGAATTTGGTCTTATCAGAAAGTTTAGGTCAAGAGCTTCGATTTGCAAAAAGAATCAACTCAAACGGAGTTACGGAACTTAAGTTATGAACAAAAGAAGTTTGAATATGAATCTGAACAAATTTCGAAATTTTAAACTTTCAAAAACATGTTTGAGTTGAATTACTAGATAGAGGAGATCGTATCGAAGAAGTGGGCGTTTGTTTCATCTAATTTGGATGAACGAGTAAAAAGTTATGGCTATTTGAAAAATCAGGGCCAAGTTGTTTTACGAAAGAAAAATAGTTACGGCTAAGGTCTAATGTATAAATACGTAGACTAATTGATAATCTAATATATCGTATTAGTCTAAAAATAATAAACTACGGAAGTATAAGAAGGAAAAAAAAACAAAGAAAGATACCTTTATAAGGCAGAGAAAAGACGACTTTGAAGAGAGAAGAAAATTTCCAGAAGTCGCGCCGGAGAGGAGAAAAAAAATATTTTTCTTAAATGAATCTAGTCAAACCAAAATATTGATTTAACGATTTTTGAAGGCTCTATGGGTCTATATTTATAGGTGGAAAAGAGGTTTAGGAGTCAAAAGCTAGGCAATGTGGGACTAAACGTAGACGAAAATATACGAAACAGAGGAGAAAAGGAGAGTTGCGTGGGATGGGCCAAAAGGCTTTCGGCCGGCCGCGCGCGCACACTGTAAATTTTTTTTTGAGCAATAGAAAAGAAAAATAAAAACTATGGAAAAAAATATGGGGAAGGAATATGGCCCGCTGGGCCTGGCCCATATATTATATAGAAAAAGAAAAGAAGGGGCGCCCGCTGGTACTATGATGCGCATATCAGCGACAGTTAGTTCCAGACGCGCGTGCAGTTTGTTATTTGTTTTTTTTTAACAGAAAGCGATAAACTGAAAAACAAAAATAAAACTAAAACTTTATATAGGCATATTATATATCAAAATTTTCAGAAAAAGATTTTCTACAGCATGAACATTATTCTAGCATTAAATAAAATACACACAAATTCAAATGAATCAAAGAGTGCTTCAGCTCTAATAAAATCCAATAAAAATCATTTTAAAAATACCAAAATGAATTCAAATTTATTCCTCTCAATTTTCTGTTGTAGGAATCATGTTACCCTATTTTCCATGTATTTTCTTTTTGGAGAAAAATAATTTGAATAAAACTCAAGTAACTCCAATTGAAAATAAATTCAAAAGAACTTTGAATTTATTTCTTTGAAACTCCCTACTCATATTTCATATGTTTTGAAGAAGTCATTTTATCTTCGCTCGTGAAAATCATTGAGTTGCATAAAGTTTCAGAATTGGAAATATTTTCCAAATGAAATTCAAATATTTTCAACACCCTTGTCATTTAAATAAATGGAAGAAGTCATGTCATCTTCTCTCCAGGGTTTTGTGATGAAGAGTATTTGAATTCACGAAAAGCATAAAAGCAAAAATGACAGTTTGGGGAAGTCCTTTTATTCCCTCTCATTTAACTTTCAAAAAGTTTCAAATTTCACTCAATTTCTGTCAATCAATCAAAACTATCTATTTATTATAACATTCCAAAATTTAGAATTTTGGGATGTTACAAACCTACCACCCTTAAAAGGATGGTTACAGTTCCATCAAAAACTCATATACTCCATCCTTATTACTGACAGTGTCGGTCTTCTCAGATCGTAAGGAAAATTCCTTCTCTGGGCTCTTCCTGTAGCGGCATAACCTTTTCCTCAATACTTTTGTCCTTTTTCCTTTTGGTAAGGTTATTCCGAGATTGGGTCTTCATAGCTGACGGGTCTGGCGCCAATACTAATCAACTATCGATATCTCATGGTGGTCATCAATTTATGGTTTGTCCTGCAAAAAACGGGTCTGGGTTGAACCTCACCGTATAACCTACGGTTGGCAACAACTGCCTTGTACAAGGGGAAAAGAAATACATATACCATTCTAAGGTTTAAACAAGGTTTAATATAAATGCGTCTCTCCGCTATAGGTAAGTCACTCAGATTTACCATCCCATATAGCAAAGCGAATAATAAGAGTAAGTCGGTATGGTGATCAATCCATCCGCACTCCAAATCATTACCTTGTACATGGTTTAGCGAATCTCGCATTCTAACACTCGGTCATCCTCACAAGCATTGCAGAATTTCTCTTGTCGATTTAACCAAGTTGAATAAATCCATTGATTCGCAAGCCAAACAAACATCTATGTTCCTTAACAACTCTCGTGTTTTGCGTAAAATCCTATAAAATCGTCGATTCGGTAATATCGTAACTTCTTCCAGATTTTTCCTTCACAAAAGTGTGCTTGCTTCTTAGCAGGTCCTCGGCCTCGTGGGTTATGGCCCATCTCATCACTTAAAATCCTTGAACACATCATCCGGCAACTGATCATTATCCCAACATTCAATTCCATCTTCCTAACATACTTAAAATCCATCCAATTGTAATGTCTTCATTCTTTCTATTTGCACCAAACTAGGACATGATTACTCAGACTCATCATGGAATTTCCATTGATCCATATTTCCAACATCATACCTACTTTATGTCCAATAGTAATTTATCTCTTCATCCTCGTGGGATGTCCCACATACCGAGATAAAAACTTATACTTAAGAATTCCATACTCCACTTCGTGGAACATCATTATCCTTTCCAGGGTCAAGCGTCCTTACAGAGGAATATCGGCCATCTCTGCATGGCACTACTTCAACTGGGAAATGTGAAACACATCATGAACTCCTAACTATCCTTCGGGTGACTCCAACTTGTTAGCCAATTCTCTCATACGTTCCAAACTCGGTATGGTCCTACAAATCTCCGGGCTAACTTTCCCTTAACTCCAAATCATTTAAATCCTCGCAGAGGGGACACACGAAGACATGCTCTGTCTCCAATTTCATAGACTACCTCCTTGCGTTTTTGAGTCTGCATAACTCTTCTGCCAGGACTGAGCTACCTTCAGTTTATCTCGAATCAACTTAACATTCTCTTCTGACTCCTTGATCACATTTGGTCCAAACAACTGACGGTCTCCAACTTCATCCCACATTAACGGTGTCTGGCTCCTTTTCCCATACAAAGCTTCAAAAGGGGCCATCTTCAACTAGCTTGGTAACTGTTGTTGTATGAGAATTCCGCGTAAGGTAGATTATCATCCCTACTAGATCCATAATCTAGCGCACATGCTCTCAACATGTCCTCCAGAATCTGATTGACTCTCTCATCATCCATCATGTCATGGATGAAAGGCTATCTTGAACTCTAGCCTAGTACCCAAAGTCCGTGCGGTGATTCCAAAACTTTGAGGTAAACCGTGTTCCTCTATCTGATACGATGGTCCTCGGAACTCCATGCAGACATACGATCCTGGTCATATATATCTTGGCCAACTTAGCACTTGTATAGGTGGTTTTCACTGGGATAGAGTGAGCCACTTTGGTCAAGTGGATCAACTACTACCCAGATAGAGTCATATCCCGTTCGGGTTCTGGGAAATCCGGTAATGAAATCCATGCCAAGCTTATTCTCACTTCCATTCGGTATCGGCATAGGTCTGTATTAATCCTGCCGCTTCGATGCTCGCTTTTAATCTCTATGGCATACATCACCTACGACTACATACTCTGCAATATCCTTCTTCATACCAGTCCACCAGAAACACTCCTTCAAATCCAAATACATCTTGGTGTTTCCAGGGCGAATCGAGTAAGGTGAGTCATGAGCCTCCTGGAGTATTAACTTCCTGATCTCTGCATTATTGGGTACATGTACACGATCCTTGAACCATAGGGTGTCGTGATCATCCTTACAAAAACCTTCGGCCTTTCCGTTGCATCATCCTCTCTTTTATCTCAGCAATCTCTTTGGCATCCGTCTGAGCTTCACGGATCTTTTCCAACAATGTAGAATGAACTTCCATTACTGCAACAAAACCTTTGGGAACAATCTCCAACCGAAGTTCCCTGAGATCCTCGGCTAACTCCTTTGATAATCTTCCGATTATGAGGGTATTCATCCTTGTTTTCCTTATGGTTGTGTCCTACTTCTCCACAAAGCTTGTATGCACAAGGTTTCTTCATATCCTTTCCATAAGGCTTCAACTTCTGGGACACAAGCCGAGATTTTAGCAGAGTCAACTTAAATTCCTTCCAAGTGGTTACTCCTTGCCATCCATTGATGGTTTGGTACATCCTCCACCAAATAGCAGCACCTCTTTCAAAGCACTCTAGAGCATGCTGGGTCATATCCTTTTCGACTATAGTGTTATTCTCCATATGATCCTCCATGTTCTGAATCCATCGGTCTGTCTCCAATTGACTCATTGGTCCAGAAAATACAAGCTCATCTCCATTCATCTTCTATTGGGTCCATGGGTTTGGGGTGGGATAAGATAGATAGAGAGGGATGCACACAATACAAACAAAAGTTTTGAAAAGACAGATTTTATTGTGGCTGTCGGAAAAACATCAAACAAATGAGAGCTCACAATCGTCGCATCTAACGAAGGTATGTAACAGGGGTTTGGTCTTCTAAAGGTCAATAGATCTCAAAGTCATCACACTCTTCAAGTCTTGGTCATGTCTCTGATGGCTTCTTCTGATCATGCTTGTCCTTCTCAAGTCCTTTTTGCCAGCTCATCTCTGTTGACACGAAGTCTCTTGTGACGTCCTTTAATATTTTCGAGTTGCATTCCAAACTTCGGTTTCAACATCCTTGGCATGAACCATGTCCCTCACTGCCCTTCGACAAATCTCCATTATCTCGAGGTTTTAGCTCCTCCAATTTTGGCTACTTTCACTTTCGGTTCTGAGTTCTTCACCAATTGCCTTCTTGTCAAAATATTGCTTCTTGTAGGTCCATCTTAACTTCCCGATGTAACACCCAGATCCCGGTGATACACCATCTAAGATTTAAATCTGCATCTTTGGTCGACGGATGCTCCATCGCCTTCTACCATCCATCCTTCCATGTATCGCATACTTAACTCCATACGGTGACAATAGCATAAGCGGCGATAACATCATGGATAGCGTGTTTCGCTCTTGTCATTTCCATGAGCTATCATTCCATAGTTGACATCTCCCGCCTTAGGGCTTTCGACAAAATTTTTGAGTTCTAATGCTCCATGTTCCGGTCTTACTCCAATACACCTTGATCTCGGGTATTGATAACTTCCATGGTCCGTCAAATTCCATAAGCGTAACCTTCCTAGGTCATAAGATCTGGGAATTCTTCAGAGCCTTCAAAATTCTCCTAGTCTTCGGAGTCTTCAACAGTTGTAATTTCCATTTACGGTAAAATCCTCTTCATTCCATATGGTCTTAGTTGTCCGATATCTTATACTTCTTGGACTGGTCTCATCACCAAATCTTCGAGTGGTCAAAAGGGAAAAGGGTATGGTCTCACTAAAAGGATTATTTGAAT
>JAHIAM010004643.1:0-29255 GCA_021605205.1 Aegilops longissima
CGGCATCCTTGAGTATAGAACCACGACCTAACACCTTACTAAGTAAATGCTGAAAATGCATAGCGTGAAAAGTTGCAGCCAACAGGTCGACACATGGAATATCTTTGCAATGTAACACATAAAACAATGAATGAATAAGCCTATACTACATGCATATTTGGCTGGTGGTAAGGCTCTCTGATTTGTTGCATAAAGCTGATTTTCCCTACATCAAAGGAATAATTTTATTTAACTATCATGGTGGTTGTTAAACATTGAGAATGGTTGACACATCCTCAATCCCAATTAAAAGTACTCATCAAAACCCAATAACTTTTATTTAGAAGTAACATGTTGAGATTCACATGATATTCAATTACGGATACTCAAATTGTCCATAACGGGGACACGGCTAATCATGATTAGTTTATACACTCTGCGAGAGGTTTGCGCACTTTTCCCCACAAGACTCGATCGCCTCCGCTTGGTTCTCGCACTACATGGTGTTTGAAAGCGGATGGCCGAGACATAGTCTTTCGAAGCGCTAGCACCTTACATGTGGGTGAGGCGTACCAACCTACATCCCCTACATCAGCTAGCCTACCCGTAAGAGTTAGCGACTTAGTCAACTCGCATGAGCCCATAATTGGCTTGTGGCTGCACGGAAGTTTCGGTTTGAATAATCTTATGATCCCTTAGAGCACAGGTGGCGGTCCGAAGAAATCTGAGCAAGTCTGATGGAAACCAGGTGCCTCAATCCACCCGGATGTGTGTTTAGGTTGCCACCTTAGATAAACCATTAATTAACAATCTCACATCATCATGGATATTCACTCACCCAATCCGTCTACTAGCATAGCATGGCATGAACAAGCAAGCGTAGAAGTAACTCCCAAGGTTTCATAAGTAAAAGCAGGTAATAGGTACTACCTCAATCTACTTCCCAAACCCACAATTTAATTAGATCCTAATCATGCAAGTGTTTGAGGAATAGATCTAATGCATAAAACTGGGTATGAAAAGGTATGATCAAGTGTTACTTGCCTTCTTGATGATCCATGAGTCCTAGAGATTGAAGTAACAAGCGGCGCACTCCGGGTGATCTAGCATGAGACAAACAACAAGCATACAATAAGTACTCATCTAATGCAGGAAATCTCGAATAAAAGATCTAACGGAAAGTTCAACTTAGAACCCTGGTTGCAAAGAATCGAATCAAAACAAACTCGAAAGTGAAACTCGAGAAAACGACTCGGTTTAGCGATCTGAAATTAGGTCAAAATTTCACAGTAGCAAAACTCTGTGAAAGTAGGGTAGTCGGGCGGCGGTTTCGTTCTGAAACTCGGTAGCTTGAATCACTGATTCCGATAAGCGGCGAGAAATAAAACAGTTTGAAAATCGGATCGAAATCAAATCGAGAAAATAACGGATTAAATCCGATTAAAAGAAAAAGCGACGAGCAGGTTAAATAGCGAGCGTTAGTTAACAGAAGCGAATCCAGCGAGCGCGTTCATTGAAGCGAGCAGTTGGTGAGCGTTCGTTAAATAAAAACCGAAAAAATAAAACCAATCTAGGTTTTTTAAAAAAACCGAACATATATTTTTTAAAAAACCGGACGGTTCGAGGAAAAACCGAATCGGAGCGAGGCGGTGAGCTACCTCGGTGATCGCGGAGGAGCTCTCGGGGCTCGGGGAGAGCGGCGAGGTCAGGGTCGGCCGGCGTGGTCAGCGTCTGTGGCGTCACTGTGGCGGCCGGCGTCCTGGCCAGCGTCGGCTCGGCGTCGAGGGCTCGGGTGGCGTCGAGCTCGTGAGTGGGGTTAGGGGTGAGAGAGAGGGGGGGGGTTATAAAGGGGAGGCGGTGGCGGGCAGGGAGGGTAGGAAGCGGGTCAGGGGGGACTCAGGCGGGCCAGGGGTCTCGTCTTGTGGCCAGGACTCAGGCAGTGCCTGTGAGGAGGAGAGGAGGAGGTGGGAGGGGGCTGGGCTGGGGCTGGGCTGGCAGGCAGTGGGCCTCGGTCGAGGGAAGGTATGATTTTTTAAATAAAAAATTAAACCAAAGCGAATAAAAAAAATACCAAAGCGATCTCAAATTTAAATAAAACAAATTTTCCCGACTCCTAAAATGAGTGAACAAAATGAACTTTAAAAACAACAAACATGCATAAAATTTTAAAATGCTCATTTTGCCTAAGCAAAATAAATCTTCAAAACCAAATTTGGTTTATTTATAATATCTTCATTTTCCTAATTGTTTGGGAAAGTCATATTATTCCCTCTCAAAATATTTTTGTAGGAAAACTTTATGAAGATAATTTAAATAAACCAAATGATCCTATTTTCAAAATTTGGAAAATCCCAAATATGAAAATAATGAAACTTCAACTCTCTCAGGGTCCTTGAGTTGCGTGAAATTTCTAGGATCGGAAAAATGCGAGAAAATATGATATGCATGATGACCTAATGTATAACATTCCAAATTGAAAATTTGGGATGTTACAAACCTATAAGATGAATCTAGCCCTCGAGATTGGGTTAACTAGAAAATAGGTGAGGTGGTCCTTAAGCAAAACTTCCTCTCTTTCGGTGGCTTCATCCTCGGTGTGGTGGCTCCTTGAACTTTGCAAAACTTGATAACCTTCTGCGGGTAACTCTCTTTGGCATAATCGAGAATCTTAAGCGGCTTTTCTTCATATGTCAAGTCATCCTTCAACTGAATTGCCTCGGTGGCCTTTGTGTCTCTTAGCAGTACCTCTGCTATCTCGGGGTGACATTTCTTCAATGAGAAACATGGAATACATCATGAACTCTGACAGTCCTTACGGCAATTCCAACTTATCATAACTTCTCCCATGCGTTGCAAAATCTTATATGGTCCAGCGAAGGGGTGCTAACTTTCCTTTAACTCCAAAGCGCTTAACTCCTCGAGGCGGGGATACTCACGAGATATACTCTGTCTCCAACTTCATACTCAATAAACTGCGCTTTGAATCGGCATAGCTCTTACATGCAGGTGGGCTACCTTGAGCTGTCTCGAATCAACAACTTTCATTCGGACTCCTTAATCAAATCTGGTCCAAATAATGGCGATCTCGGTTTAGTCCCATGACAATGGTGTCCTGCACCTTCTTCCATACAAGGCCTCGAAAGGTGCCATCTTTAAGCTGGTTTAGTAGCTGTTGTTGTAGGAAAATTCTGCATCTGACAAATTATCATCCCAACTAGATCCATAATCTAGTGCACAAGCTCTCGACATGTCCTCCAAAATCTGATTGACTCTCTCGGTGCATCCATCGAGTGCTGTGGGTGGAAAGCTGTGCTGAATTCAATCGGGTTCCCAATGTTTCGTGCAAGCTGGTTCCAAAATTTGAAATAAGCTGGGTTCCTCTATGCGATACAATGCTCCTCGGAACTCCGTGTAAGCACACAATTCTGGTCATGTATATCTTTGCCAACTTAACCTTGCTATAGGTAGTCTTATTTGGAATGAAATGAGCTACCTTGGTCAAGCAGTCGACTATGACCCAAATCGAGTCATATCTGAGCGGGTCTTTGGCAAACCTGTGATGAAATCCATGCCTAGTTTATCCCACTTCCATTCGGGTATCGGCAATGGTTGTAACAATCCTGCTAACCGATGTTTGCCTTTACTTTCGACATCCGTGTAAATTGCTACATACTCGCAATATCCTTCTTCATTCGGTCCACAGAAAATATTCTTCAAATCCAAATACATCTTGGTATTTCTGGGTGAATCGAATAGGGTGAATCATGGGCTTCTTGTAAAATCAACTTCGATCTACGGGTCATTGGGCACATAAACACGGTCTTCAAACCATAGGGTATCGTGCTCATCCTCTCGAAATCCTTTAGCCTTTCCTTTGCTCATTTTCTCCTTTATAGAGCAACTTCCTTATCGCCTTTTGGGCTTCTCGATTTTGTCCATCGATTATTGAATCTCAATGCTGCTACATAGCCTCTGGAACTATTTCCAAACATAGCTCTCGAAGGTCCTCGGCTAACTCATTGGGTATTCCTCCCATCATTAGGGTATTGGCGTGGCTCTTACGGCTCAATCGTCTGCTCTCGACATTAGCCTTTCCGGGGTGATAATGCAATCTCATATCATAATCCTTGATTAGCTCTAACCATCTCCTGCATAGAGATTCAATTCATACGTGTGAAGATGTACTTCAAACTCTTGTGATCCGTATATACTTCACAATGATTTCCAATGAGAAAATGTCTCCACGTCTTCAAGGCATACTGTGACTGCTAACTCCAAATCATGAGTGGCATAATTCAACTCATGGGGCTTAAGTTGTCGTGAAGCATCTGAAACAACTCTTCCTTCTTGCATAAGCCTGCTCCAAGTCCTCGGCGTGAAGCGTGTAATACACCTCATAATCCTTAGTTTGATCGGCAATATCAAAACTGGTGAGGTAACCAATCTTTTCTTCAACTCCTGAAAACTTGCCTCACAGTCCTCGGTCCATATGAATTTGTTTTCCTTCTTCAACAATTCTGTCATAGGCTTTGCAATCCTTGAGAAATTCTCAATGAATCTTGGTAGTATCCTGCGAGTCAAGAAACTCGAATCTCTCAAGCTGTCGTTGGTGCTTCCCATTAGTTCTGGTCTCAACTTTTGTGGGGTCAACTGCTATCCCTTCTCCGGATATAACATGTCAAGAAATCCAACTTCCTTTAGCCAAAACTCACATTTCTTGAACTTGGCATACAATTGGTGTTCCCTCGGTTTCTCAAAACCAATCTCAAATGTTCCTTGTGTTCCTCTTCATTCTTGAGAAAATCAAAATGTCATCAATGAACACCACGCGAACTTGTCCAAAAACTCCATAAACACTTTGTTCATCAGGTTCATGAAATAGGCTGGTGCGTTAGTCGAGTCAAATGACATAACGGTATACTCATACAGTCCATATCTAAGTAGTAAATGCTGTCTTGGGTATATCTTGCTCCCGAATCTTCAGCGATGGTACCACGATCATAAAGTCGATCTTAGAAAACACTTTGGCTCCTTGCAAGCGATCAAAGCAGATCATTTATCATCGGTAGTGGGTACTTGTTCTTGATTGTTACTTCATTCAATCCACGATAATCAACAACCATTCTCAACGATCCATCCTTCTTCTCCACTAACAAAGCGGGTGATCCCCAAGGTGAAGAACTTGGCGAATAAAACCTTTATCAATAGTTCCTTAATCGCTTCTTAATTTCTGCCAAATCCCTGCGGGCATCACATGTCGGTTAACCCGATATCGGGACTGTTCACGGCAACAGCTCGATCAAAAACTCAATGTCTCTATCCGTGGCATTCACGGCAACTCTTAGGAAATACATCGGGATAATCCTTCACCCTGGTACTTCTTCTGTACCACTCACGATAAGCAATTAACTTGTGCTCTCCTCGGCTCGTGCCGTGATACATATAATCCTTCTTCCTACGGTGTGGTGAGCAAAATTGACCTTGTGGTACAATCTATGTTTCCTCCATACTTTGATAACCAATCCATTCCTAATATCACATCAATCCTTGGGATTCGAACTATTAGAGTGCGAGAGGAAAACATAGTGTCCAATCCTTAGTGGCGATCGATCACACCATTTACTAGCCATGTACTCTGCTCGGGTGAGGTTACTAGCATGGGTGACCTAAGGGCTTGGGTTGGTAACTTGTACTTATCCACAAATCCCTTGATATGTATGAATCACGATGCACGATATCAAAAGAACAAGCTGCGATAAATGACAACAAAAACTTACCGATTCTTGCATCGGGCTGATCTTCAACCTCCTCCACATCAATGTGGTTCACTTGTCCCCTGTTGAAAGGGTTGGGCTTCTTTCGAGCTTCCATTGCCATTTCCATTACGGCCTACAGGCGATCATTTGCATAATGCCCGATCTTGCGGCACTTAAAGCAAGTAATGTGACTCAAGTCTACCTTGGATGGTGTGAAGCGGGTTGGTGCGGTTCTGTCGTTGCTTCCTCCATTCCGTTCCCATTCTTGGTGCCATTATGGTTATCTGAATTACCTCCTCCATGGGTATCTTTGAAACTGAATTCCTGATTTAGGGGTATAACGAGGCCTGCTGGGATCGAGTTATACTTCCCTTGTCCATACTTCGCTTGCAGTTCTCAATTCTTCTTTGCTTTCCTTCAATCATGAGAGCTCGGTCTACTAACTCCTGGTAGTTGTTGAAACTTGCTACCATCAACGGCATCTTGAACTCATCATTCAGTCCTTCTAGAAACTTCTCTGTTTAGCTGCATCAATGTAGCGTCATCAGGGCATAACGTGCTAATTTGCTAAAGTCATCCCATCTTGGCCAACAGTCCTTCCTCCTTGGCGTAAGTTGCGAAACTCACGCTTCTTCATAGCCATGGCTCCTGCTGAAACATGGGCTGTCTGGCTTGCTGGCCTGGTCCCATGTGGCGGTGTCTCTGAGGATAAGTGGCTGTGAAATTCTCCCACCATCTTCTCTTGCGGGTCCTTCAAGCTGATGTCTGCAAACTTCACTCTTTCACCATCTGTGCATCCTGCGGTGGTCAGCTCCTTCCTATCTTGCGGAGCCGGTCATCTGCTACAATTGGCTCGGTGCTCTTTGGAATACACCGCGGGTTCAGTCTAAGAAGCGAGTCGGATGATCCATGGTGGTGGTGGTGGCGGTGGGTTGTTGTTGTTGTTGTTACGCACCAATGTTTGAATCGGGTGATACTGCTTTGGATCAATTGGGTGATCTCTGGCGGGAAAAGCGAATCCGAAGTCGCGTCTGGAGGCATCTGAAGGGTTTAGAAGAGAAATGTAGAATAGAATGAGGTCTAAGGGAATCACTACCCAAATGCACATGAGCAAATGCACACAAAATCACTTCATTCAATCAAACAAGGGTTACAACGATCTAACTATATAAAAGTCGTGTACTATAATGTTTACATGGAGGAATACTACTAATATGTGGGGACTTCTACTAATTTGAACGGTGGAAGACTCCATGATGTACTGCTCGACTTCGTCTTCAAAATCGGGTTCACTTGGATCCGAATCTGTGTCATCGATGTTGATGTAGTCGATTGGGTATTCGACATCTTGGTCTTCATTCTGGCGCCAACTTCTTCTTGAGCTCTTGATCTACGTACTTAAGATCGTTATTGTGTCTTGCGAGCTACGATCTCGTCCATGTAGTCCTTGCGTGTAGTCTTTAGTTCTTCTTCGATTCGATGATCCTTTCCTTTGTCTTACGCAACTCCAACATGTCATTGCACATTTGATTCTCTGGCGTCGAATGTCTGGTTTAACTCTGGATGAAAGCTGCAATGGACCTATCCTTCTTGGTGTTGATGGCGTCCCGTTGTCATCTCGGCGTCCATAAATCTGGTAGATGGTGTCCTTGAGGTCTTCTTGATAAACTTCTCCAATCGTCCCATGGTGATGTGAGCTGCCATGCTCTTTCCCGGACTCAAGTGGGTGCCTTGAAAACACTATCTATAGGCTTGGTGATTGGGGCAAATGTCCTTCTGGAGCGTGAGCATGAATCTTCGGCGCTCCTCTTGAGCGAGTGGCGTTGAAAGTCCGGTGAAGCTTGGTAGTCAATGTTCGGTGCTTAGTAACTTCCTTCAAGTGAAATCCAAAGGTGTGCCTTCATCCGGTTGGGTGTACTTGATCTTCGCGTCCGTCATCCTAAAGAGAGTAGAAAAGATGAGGAGTTAGAAAATGGGAAGAGAGTGATCTATGGCTTTAACTTAGTGGTGCGTGTCCTACGATCAGTGTGTGCTCGATACCATTCTCTGTGGCGACCGGACCCAAATGGATCAAGTCTCGTGCTCGGTGTCATCCTGGATCGTAATCTCTGACACCACCGAGTGCTTGAAGGATTTATAGCGAGTAGCAATCACACACTTATTACATCGTTGTCCACAAGGGAACTGAATACAATAATATGGCTTAAGGCCATCTAATAATAACTGCGGAAGGCTTGGAAGATAAGCGAGTCCATCAACTCCAGCGGCATCGAGTATAGAACCACGACCTAACACCTTACAAATAAATGCGAAAAGTGCATAGCGTGAAAAGTTGCAGCCAGCAATTGACACATGGAATATCTGGCAATGTAACACATAAAGCAATGAATGAATAAGCCTATACTACATGCATATTTGGTTGGTGGTAAGGCTCTCTGAGTTACATTGCATAAAGCTGATTTTCCCTACATCAAAGGAATAATTTTATTTAACTATCATGGTGGTTGTTAAACATTGAGAATGGTTGACAGCATCCTCAATCCCAATTAAAAGTACTCATCAAAACCCAATAACTTTTATTTAGAAGTAACATGTTGAGATTCACATGATATTCAATTACAGGATACTCAAATTGTCCATAACAGGGACACGGCTAATCATGATTAGTTTATACACTCTGCGAGAGGTTTGCGCACTTTTCCCCACAAGACTCGATCGCCTCCGCTTGGTTCTCGCTTTACATGGTGTTTGAGAAGCGGATGGCCGAGACATAGTCTTTCGAAGCGCTAGCACCTTACATGTGGGTAGACCGTACCAACCTACATCCCCTACATCAGCTAGCCTACCGTAAGAGTTACGCACGACTTAGTCAACTCATGAGCCCATAATTGGCTTGTGGCTGCACAGGAAGTTTCAGTTTGAATAATCTTATGATCCCTTAGAGCACAGGTGGCGGTCAGAAGAAAAACAGGCAAGTCTGATGGAAACCAGGTGCCTCAATCCACCAGATGTGTGTTTAGGTTGCCACCTTAGATAAACCATTAATTAACAATCTCACATCATCATGGATATTCACTCACCCAATCCGTCTACTAGCATAGCATGGCATGAACAAGCAAGCGTGAAGTAACTCCCAAGGTTTCATAAGTAAAAGCAGGTAATAGGTACTACCTCAATCTACTTCCCAAACCCACAATTTAATTAGATCCTAATCATGCAAGTGTTTGAGAATAGATCTAATGCATAAAACTGGGTATGAGAAAGGTATGATCAAGTGTTACTTGCCTTGTTGATGATCCATGAGTCCTAGAGATTGAAGTAACAAGCGGCGCACTCCGGGTGATCTAGCATGAGACAAACAACAAGCATACAATAAGTACTCATCTAATGCAGAAATCTCGAATAAAAGATCTAACGAGAAAGTTCAACTTAGAACCACTGGTTGCAAAGAATCGAATCAAAACAAACTCAAAAGTCGAAACTCGAGAGAAACGACTCGGTTTAGCGATCTGAAATTAGGTCAAAATTTCACAGTAGCAAAACTCTGTGAAAGTAGGGTAGTCGGAGCGGCGGTTTCGTTCTGAAACTCAGGTAGCTTGAATCACGATTCCGATAAGCGGCGAAATAAAACAGTTTTGAAAATCGGATCTGAAATCAAATCAGAAAATAGCGGATTAAATCCGATTAAAAAAAAAGCGACGAGCGAGTTAAATAGTGAGCGTTAGATTAATGAAACGAATCAACGAAGCGTTCATTGAAGCGAGCAGTTCGGTGAGCGTTCGTTAAATAAGAAAACCTAAAAAAATAAAACCAATCTAGGTTTTTTTAAAAAACGAACATATATATTTTTTAAATAAACCGGACGGTTCGAGGGAAAAACCGAATCGGCGCGGTGTGATGGCTACCTCCGGTGATCGCCGGGGCGCTCCGAGGCTCGGGAGAGGCGGCGGGGTCGGTGTGGCGTGGTCCGGCGTCGGTCCGGCGTCCTTCTGGCAGAGAGCTCGGGTGGCGTCAGGCTCCGTGAGTGGGGTTTGGGGTGAGAGAGATGGGGGCAGGGGAGGTTATAAAGGGGGAGGCGGTGGCGGCAGGGAGGAGTGGGGAGCCGGGTCGGGGGACTCGAGGCGGAGGTCTCGTCTTGTGGCGGGACTCGGCAGTGCCTGTGAGGAGTTGAGGAGGTGGGCAGGGGCTGGGCTGAGGGCTGGCTGGCTTAGGCAGCTGGGCCTCGGTCGGAAGCCTGATTTTTTAAAATAAAATTAAACCAAAGCAGATAAAAAAAATACCAAGCGATCTCGGTTTAAATAAAACAAATTTTCCCGACTCCTAAAAATGAGTCGAACAAAATGAACTTTAAAAACAACAAACATGCATAAAATTTTAAAATGCTCATTTTGCCTAAGCAAAATAAATCTTCCAAAACCAAATTTGGTTTATTTATAATACCTTCATTTTTCCTAATTGTTTGGGAAAGTCATATTATTCCCTCTCAAAATATTTTTGTAGGAAAACTTTATGAAGATAATTTAAATAAACCCAAATGATCCTATTTTCAAAATTTGGAAAATCCCAAATATGAAAATAATGAAACTTCCAACTCTCTCCGAGGGTCCTTGAGTTGCGTGAAATTTCTAGGATCGGAAAAATGCGAGAAAATATGATATGCATGATGACCTAATGTATAACATTCCAAATTGAAAATTTGGGATGTTACAAAAACCCTCCGGTTTATATAGACACCGGATAGGTTAGGGTTACACAGAGTCGGTTACAATGGTAGGAGATCTACATATCCGTATCGCCAAGCTTTCCTTCCACGCCAAGAAAGTCCCATCCCAGGACCAGGGGCGAAGTCTTCAATCTTGTATCTTCATAGTCTTGGAGTCGGCCGTGGCGATAGTCGACTATCCGGACACCCTAGTCCAGGACTCCCTCGGAGAGGTGTGATGCAGGGCCGCTTTGTCATCCCTAACCCCAGTCGGACAGTGAAGCAAGCTCGGCGATGATGTAGAACCAGCGAGGTTAGGCGAGGCACGGCTGGGCTCGGCGTGCGTATCGCCGTTCGGGTGAGTGGTGGTTGCTTGTCGCAGGGGTGCCACTGGTTCACCGCCGATGAAGAAATTGTGCGGAGGAGCTTGGTGGCGGTGGCTCACGGCGTTCCGGCAGCTAAAGAGAGGGAAGCAGGGGAAAGGATCGGGTGATGCATAGGCTCGGATCAAGAGGAAAGAGGCGGGGCGGCACTGTACCTCGTGAACTCCAGTGAGCCATCGGCGGCGGAGCTCGAGCTCGATCTCGAGCTCGGCTGACTCTGAAGAAGGCTGAGGGTGCGGGGGATGATTTGAGTGGTGCGAAGGCGTCGGTGTGGATAGAATGGCATGGGGTGGCTTTATATAGCATGATGGTGTTGGGGAATGTTGCAGAAAATTAAAAATTTCCTCTGGTTTCACCAAGATCCATCTATGAGTTCATCTAGCAACAAGTCATGGGAGAGTGATTGCATCTACATACCACTTGTAGATCGTGTGCTTGAGGCGTTCAATGGAGCAGGGGATGATGGAGTCGTACTCGCCGTGATTCAGATCACCCGATGACCTAGTGCTGAGCGGACAGCACCTCCGCGTTCAACACCGCGTCGGGGCGGATGGCGTCTCCTCCTTGATCAGCAAGGGAAGGAGAGGTTGATGATGATCCAGCGGCCACGGCAGGCGTGGTGGTGGATGCAGCGAGAACTCCGGCAGGAGCTTCGCTAAGCATCTCTGGGAGGAGGAGGAGGTGTAGCGAGGAGGGGCGCCAAAGGCTTTTTTTTGGGTGCGGCTGCCTCCCTCCCTCTGTTGGGGATACAACTCACAGTGTGAACCGCCCGAGAATGGGTTTACCCTCGTCGTGATCGAGGCCCATATGGAAGCACAGGAGCCCAAAAATTAAGATCCATACATGTAAACCGCCCTAATCTTGTAACTTGTATTGTAAGGCAGGAAAGGAGAAACCAAGCCGGGACTCTGGTATGGCGGTTGGGATCTATAACCTTGACGGCGTCAACCCGGGTATATAAAGGGGGCGAAATGGCGAGTTAAAGAGACAGAGGATTCGAGGCTAAAGCAAGCTATTGCTCCTAGTCGCGAATCATATCAATCACACCTGGCTGGGCGTAGGTTTTACCTTCATCGAAGGGCGAACCAGTATAATTCCGTGTCTTGTGTCGCATTAACCCTCTAGGTTAACCCGTACGATGGCCCTGCGACTAAGTCCTTTCATGAGGACATCTGCCGTGACAATTCCCGACGGTTGGCGCGACCCGTGGGGCTATCGCATGATGGTTTGATGATCTTAGAGGCAAGTTCGAAGGACTTTCGAAGGCTATCGATGGGCGGATGACTAAAAGTCGTCGCGGCAAACTCTACATCGGCGATGCGGACTGGGGCCAGGCGGCTCGGTTGAGTATGGAGTGCAAGGGTCCCCTTGGCGGCATACTGCGTGTTCATCGGCAAGATTGGCGAGTCGAGCTGGGCAGGACGTCTGCACCGACCTCGTCGAAAGCGGCTCAGCGGGCGAAGAAGAGCCCTGCCCTAGCTGAACGGCGGTCAAGCGTGTTTTAAGTAGGAGTCATCCACGGAGATTCTGGCGGATCGGTGTCTGGCGGCGAAACGCCGTTTACTCTGGCGGCGAATGCGTCGGCGGGAGAAAGCCGAGTCTTTATACCAGCTGCGAGGCTGGCGGATCGAGGCTGTTCGGCGGTGAGGTGTTCGGACCCCTCGATCTACCCAACGGGTTGGGGTCTTCATAGCGATCGCGAGGCGCTTCACTCTTGACATGGCGCCCTGTCGCGGTTCAACAACGATGATGGCGGCGAAAATGAGGCCTGTCGTCCACCGGCTCAAGTTTTGCTCGAGCTTTTGACGGCGCATTGGCGGTGCTCATAGCGAAGATTAATCCGCCGGATCGGGACATACTGCGCGCGCAGATATTGCAAGGTGAGGAACAGATCACTAAAGCTAAAGCGGACACTGGCGCGGCGAGCGGATGGCGATGAGGAGCACGCTTTGGATCTGTGAGCTTATAGGCTCGGGCTGGACGAGTGCATCACGAAGTCATGAAAAGGAAGTACAGGTCCGTTTGCCTTCAGTTTTTGAGGTAGGAGCTTTTCAATACGGGGAGCCGGGAACGATAATCCGCTTGTTGTTGGTGAACGGCGGAAACACACAGGCGGCGCGCAAGTTCAGCCCGTCCGGTGGATCTGCCTCCCCATCATACCG
Source organism: Aegilops longissima (assembly GCA_021605205.1). Classification (NCBI taxonomy): domain Eukaryota; kingdom Viridiplantae; phylum Streptophyta; class Magnoliopsida; order Poales; family Poaceae; genus Aegilops; species Aegilops longissima. Next base: position 12,983 of record JAHIAM010004643.1, read on the forward strand.
GTCGCCCAGACCTTGCAGACACCTCCGGGTCACTACTCCAACCCGATGGATAATCTTGTGGCGGCTGCGGCTTGCGGTTGGGCGATTCCCATTGAAAGCGATTCACCACAGGCGGTAGAGACCCGCGGGTTAAAGAGCTCCTCGGACGGCCCAGCTCGGCGGAAGCTTACTCGTCGGATCGAGGATCGGATCCTCCACCCCCGCCTTGGCGGAGTTATAGCGCAGCGTCAGCGAACCGGCCGTATCAAGCAATGTGCAGCGTGGTCCGCCTCGCGGCAACAATCGGCGGCGGCTTTGAAGATGCTCAAGTGGTAGTGGACGCGCCCGAGGGTGCGTAGGGAAGCGAGTTAGCCGCTGAAGTAGAAGATCATCCGGCTTCGCCCGATTCGGCGACCATCTTGAGCCGGGGTGGCGTCGGCTCTTTGGGGTCTGCTTGCCTCGTCCCGCTTTCATAGCGTCGCTTGCCCAAAGGATTTCAAGGGCCCGCAAGGTGCCAAATTATCTGCCGACTTGGCTCGAGAGGCATGGATAAGAAAGCTACTGAGATGGCCATGGAGATGCTGGGCGTGGATGAAGCAGCATGTGCAAAGTACTTCACAATGATCTTTGGAAGAGTACTGCGGACTTGGTTGAAAAACTTGCCGCCCGACTCTATCAACTCGTGGACACGAGTTGAGAACCGGTTCATCAAAATTTCAAAGACACCTGTAAACAGCCCATATGCGTGGTGGATCTGGCGGCTTCGTCGAGCGGATGGAGAGTCTACAACCCATTGGAGTGCGCCGTGTCTCGGAAGTTTTACATTCTTGGACGGATCAACCCTGGTTCATGATCATGACCTTGGAAGCCAATTGCGGTTCGAGCCATTGAAGCTGAAGCTGGAGTCGCATGAAGCGTTTTTGTCATGACATGGGCACTCTAATGGGCGTTTTGGTAAAATCGCTGATTACGATAGTACCAAGGATCTGAATCGAGAGAATGATGAAGTGGGGAAGGAAAAGCGAGCGGCAATTCCGAGGGCCAGCAGCATCGATCGGCGAGCAATGGAGGCACAAGCGTAAAGCGAACGGCAACATGGGCTTTGTGGCCAGCCTGTAGCAGGACAAGGGTCGTGGCGCGGGGTAAGCGATCAAACCGGCGGTCTAACCGGATCGTTTGAACTTCATATTAAATCAACCTTGTCGAAGCCGGGGACGAAGGAGGTACCGGCGAACCACCTTTGGAAGGATTGTTATATTATGCAGGAGTTTAAAAACTCCAACTCTTTCGGTATGATCAAGGGTCCGGTGGCGGTTGAAGTCCGCTCCGGATTCTGGCGGAGAAATTCCGGCCGGGATTCGGTGGTAATCCGGGCGGGCAAGGCAATCAGAATAATCAAAGTGTCGAGCGATCGAGAACCAAGGGGCTACAATCAACAACAGCAGCGGTCGGGTTATCGAGCAATCCAAAAGCAATTGAATGGCGGACGGTACCACGTCTTTACCACCAGCTTGGACCCGGCGAGACCGGAAACTTGAGGCGGGCGGTCGGTGTTGTTGAACGGCTGCGCCGCATTACCTGCGCTGGTCGAGCAGCCGATTGTGTGGAGCGAGAGGACCATCCTCCCGGGTTTACAATCCGGGTCGATTAACCCTGGTGGTGGCACCCGGTGGCGGTACTAAGTTTACCAAGGTTCTTATGGATGGAGGAAGCAGCATCAACATCACGTACTCTGAAACTTTCCGGCGGATGGGGTTAACAGATAGGCATCTCGGGCCATCGATCAGTATTTCACGGGTGGTGCACAGTAAGTCGGCATACCGGTCGGTAAAATAGCTCTGGAGGTAACCTTTGGAGGCGAGCATGACTCGAAGCGAAGCGTTGACATTTGAGGTGGTGAAAATTCAAAGCCCTTACCACGCCCTCTTTGGGCGGCGGCTTATCTAAGTTCATGGCGCGGCCCTGTTATGTTTACTTACAGCTGAAAATGCGGGTCACAAAGGAACAATAACGGTTCATAGGGCCGCGGATCGCTCTGAGTCGCGAGGAAGGTGATCGCGACTTCTGCGAGTCGGTTTGTGCCGCGGAGGAGTTAAAGTATTATAAGGATAATGTTGATCCGCGGATATGACCCTTTGAAGAAGCCAACTCTGAGCATGATCCGGACTTGAAGTTCAAATCGGTGGTGAGGCGAAGCTTGTTGATTTTGTGCCGGCGAGTCATCCAAGCAGTTCACCATCGGTGCCAACCTGGATCCTAAATAGGAAGCGCTCATCGAGTTCATCCGTGAGAATCGGGACATTTTGCATGGAAACCTTGACATGCGGGTGTACGAGGAACTCGCTGAGCACACTCTTAATGTGGACCGAAATACAAACCGGTAAAACAGTTTCTTCGCGGTTTAACGAGGAAAAGCGCCAAGGCCATCGGAGAAGAAGTCGCTAGACTTTTGGCAGCGAGGTTTATCGTTGAAGTCTTTCACCGAGTGGCTTGCTAATCCGGTGTTGGTCCTTAAGAAAAATGGCACTTGGCGCGTATGCGTGGATTACGAGATCTTAACAAAGCTTGTCCGGCGGATCCTTCGCCCTCCCGCATTGACCGGATCATTGATGCAACGGCGGGTTGTGGCGTTTGAGCTTTACGGATCGTATTCTGGTTATCATCAGATTAAGATGGCGGTTAAAGACCAGGAAAAGGCGGCGTTTATCACCCTTTTGGAGCCTTACGCTATGTGTCCATGCCTTTTGGGCTCAAGGCGCCCAAGCAACTTATCGGCGTTGCGTCTGAAATTGTTTGCATGAACAGATCGGCCGTAATGTACGCGCCTATGTGGATGATATCGTGGTGAAATCAAGGCAGAAGGAAACATTGATTGAGGACTTAAAAGAAACCTTTGACAACTTGCGGGTGTACAAGATGATGCTCAACCCGGCCAAGTCGTCTTTGGTGTTCGGCGAGCAAATTGTTGGGTTTTCGTGTGTCCAACAGAGAGGATTGAGGCTAATCCGGAGAAGATTACAGCTATCACCTCCTTAGCTAAGCCAAAGTGCATCAATGATGTTCAGCGTTTGGCAGGCGGATTACTGCGCTAAGCGGTTTATCGATCGCCTAGGAGAAGGCTATCCTTTATACGAGATCTTTGAAGAAGGCGGATCAATTCGTTTGGAGCTCATTGGCGATGAGGCATTGGAGGATCTAAAGCGGCAGGTAGCCAACCCTTTGTTCTTGCTGCCCTATTGACGAGGAGCCGCTCTGTTATATGTTCTTTGCTAATGCGAGGCGATGAGTGTAGCCATTGTGGTGGGCGCAAGGAGGCGGGGAAGGAGTATCCGGTTCGGTTGACGATTTACTACATCAGCGAGGTTCTCATCGAATCTAAACAAAGGTATCCACATTGGCAGAAGCTGGTATATGGAGTTTTTATGGCAAGCCGGAAGCTGAAGCAATATTTCCAAGGGCACCCCATCACGGTGGTCAGCTCGGCTCCTTTAGGCGATATCATCTTGAGCAAGGAAGCAAGCTGGCGGATTGCTAAGTGGGCTATAGAGCTTGGGCATACGGTTTAAAGTATGTGCCTCGGACGGCCATAAAGTCTCGAGCACTTGTGGATTTCATTAATGATTGGGCGGAGTTGCAAGCACGGAGGAAGCGGATCACACCTATTGGACCATCCATTTTGATGGGTCGAGGCAGTTGGAGGGCTCGGGGGCTGGAGTCGTATTAACTTCCCCACGAGGTGACAAGTTCTGTTATGTTCTCCGTCTAATGTTCCTTGTACTAACAATGCAGCTGAGTATGAAGCTTTGCTCCATGGTCTCCGGATGGCCAAGGAAATGAATCTCAGCGGGTTAAATGCTTTGGTGACTCGGACTTGGTGGCCCGGCAAGTATCCGGTGCCAGGACTCAAAGATCCACTCATGGCTGCATATCGTCGGGAAGTGGATGTTGTTGCAGGGCATTTTAAAGGGTATCAGGTGGACCATGTGGATCGTCGGAAGAGCGAAGGCGGTGATGCTTTGAGCGGCTGGGTTCCCAGTGTAAACCGGTCCATAGCGTTTTCCTTGATGTCTTTGCACAAACCGTCGATTAAATTTCTGATGAAATTGATTTGGCTATCCCTGATCCGGAAGCTCATTTGGTGGCGGCCTTGCATGTCATCCGGATTGGGCGCTCCTTATTTGGCATACATGAACGGGCGAGTTACGGAGGATGAGGCGTTGGCCGCGAGATAGTTCGGCGGTCTAAGTCTATGACCATTGTTAATGGCGAGTTGCACCGTCGCGGATGTGTCGAGGTGTTTTAGCGTTGTGTGTCCCCTGAAGAGGGCTGTGAGATATTGCGAGAGATTCATGAAGGGATTGTGGTCCTGCGCGGTTCAAAGTCCACAGTGGCCAAAGCATTCCGCCATGGTTTCTATTGGTTGACCGCCCATCTTGATCACGGAGGATTTGGTCAGAACGATGTGGCGGTTGCCAAAAGTTCTCGAGCGTGCTCATGTGCCAGCCAAGAATTGAGGATGATTCAATTACTTGGCCATTTGCGACTTGGGGGCTGGATATGGTTGGACCTTTCAAAGGTCCAAGGATAAGAAAGACCCACCTGTTGGTGGCGGTGGATAAGTTTACCAAGTGGGTGGCGAGCACATTAGCAAGTGTGATGCAGCCACGGCGGTTCAGTTCATCAAGCGGGTGATTTTCGGTTTGGGTTTCCCACAGTATCATCACGGACAATGGCACCAATTTATCCAAAGGAGCTATGAAGGAATTTTGTGAGCGAGCACATCCGGCGATGTTTCTTACGTAGCCACCCGCAATCCAATGGTCAAGCGGAGCAGGCTAATCAGGAAATTTTGAAGGTATCAAACCCGGCTTATGGTCCCTTTAGAAGGGCCGCGGGTTGTTGGGTGGAAGAGCTACCATCGGTGATATGGAGTATAAACACTACCCCAACCGATCCACTGGATATCGCCGTTCTTTATGATCTATGGGAGGCGGGCGGTTCTTCGATGATATCCGTCACGACTACGCCGAAAGTAGCAGCTTATGTTGAGGCGGATAGCGAGGCAGCACGGCAAGATGATTTGGATCGATTGAATGAAAAGCGCGATATGGCAGCAGCTCGCTTCGGCGGTCTACCGAGGATCTTAAATCGGTATCACAACCGGCGAGTTAAAACCAGAACCTTCGGGAAGGAGACTTGGTGCTGCGGCTCATTCAAGATCAGAAAGATATGCACAAGCTATCCCCACCTTGGGAGGGGCCTTTTGTGGTCGATGAGAATCTATACAGCGGGTCCTACTATCGATTGATGTTAAAGCGAAAAAGACTCACATACGTCGGAGGAGGAGACCAACAGGCCATGGAACATAGCTCATCTTGACCTTATTATACTTGAGCCATTGGCTCCACTTATGTACATATCAAGACTGTATATATTATGAATAAAAGCAATAAACGGATCCTCGGCTAAAAGCGGGGTATCATTACGTATAAAAGACGGTTTGGGTACATGGAATCTTTGTTGTGAAGCGGCCTCGGTTCAACCCTTAGCCTTGTTTTTGAAACTTTTGTCATTTGGGGGCTTGGTAGTATCGAACCAATGCAATGCCTCTTAATGGTGAAAGCCACCAGATCATTTGGGGACATGGTCACGTCTGAACCGATCCGCCTCTTGGTCGACCTAAGGCCATAGAATCACTTAGGGGCTTTGGTGAACCCGAACCATTGCAATGCCACTTGATCGGCATCATGCCACGAGTTGATTGGGGACTGGCTGACTTGAACCATCGCTTCGCCGTATAGGGGCTTGGTCTGTCCGACCATGGTAACACCATCTGATCCGGCTCGATACAGCCTTGTCTCGTAAGCGGTTTTCTCATTGATTTTGTTTTCATGTGGTTTTGATACCTATCATTTGGTTTTTTGTCGTACCGTAAAACCGGTTCGTTGTTGATCGTTTTTTAAGCTGGCGATTTTGTTCGGTTTGATTTCTTGTTAAAACATCCCATTGTGGAGTGTGAGGGCTTATCATGCGGCGACAGTTTACCTGATAAATCGGTCTTATCGAGGATTGCCCTCCTTTGGCGATGATGGTTTATAAGACCTCCGCTTGGGATTGGCTACAGATAGCTGTGTACTGATCTTTGGCGGTATGTTCGTATCACATAATTTTGATCGTATACCTCGGTTTTCTCTCATATAAATATTGGTATCAGCCTGGTTGGAGGTATACACCGCCATGGCGGTTTAAGAACTTGTGATTGCAGGCAAAATATGTGGCAGGATTCACTACAAAAGCCAGCGGATCTAGCACGCTTGAGCAAAGTTCTGAGACCAAAGTTGTACGGCATTGTTCAAGAAATACACTTGCTATCCTATTACAAAAGCCTTTCGAGGCCGGCGTTTCTGCGGAGTTATGCCTTGAGGCTTTGGATATATCACCGGCTCGGCGGATTCGCTGCTTCACGGGTTGGCGCGAGGTGGAGGCGGCGCTGGCGTCGGTTCAGCTTCTTCCTCTTCCTCACCCAAAGCCGGAAGTCATTGGTAGACCGGTCAATCCGGGTTAAGGCACGAAAGACAGCTTCTTCACTTATCAGTTCAGCGGATCAACGTCGAGGCGTAAGTGTGCTTACAGTTGGAGAATCAGGCTCTGCACTTCGGGATGACAAACTCCACCCGCTTGTTATTGGCGTCATAAAAAGATCGGTGAACCTCGAGGTTGGCTTGGCGGCGATTGACTTCGCCAGCAGACGCACTTCCTTGGTAATCCGTTTGAGCATTGTTATCAAAGGCTTCACCATTCTCTTGAGCCTTTGGGAAAACCTTTAGCTATATCGGCGGATCAAGATCCGCTATCCATGCTTTAGCGCGAGTCGAAAGCGATGGCGTGCGGCCGGGCTGCGGATCGCTTCATCTCTTCAAGCTGCCGGAATCATGGACAGCCGGTCCAGCGTCTCTCGATCGAGGGGCGGCGCCGTGTTGTCATATGAAGTGGCGCATATAACCCGCTGGCGCGGTATATAGCTGCTCAATCGAGTGTCTGAAGCCTTGAGCTTTTCCGCGCGTCGAGCCACATGAGCAATCGTTTGCCTACACCAGGTTTAGACAGCTCAAGTTAAACCGGCGGAAGCATTAACACGAGCATATTCAGTATAAATTTGCTTACCAAAGATGGCGAAGTCATAGCATGCACTTGGCGTTTGAGTCGGTCAGTTCTTGATCACGGTTTAAGGGCGCCTCGGCTTCCTCCGCCCGCTTTACTAAACCGGCCTTCTCGGTGTCCCGATTGACCGCTCGGTTGTACCACTCCTTCAATTTGTGCCATGGTGGTCGAGGGCAGTTTTAGCTCATCCTTGGCTTTGGTGGCTTACATTATTTGGGTTTCAGTTGCTTGGAGGTCCTTTAGTTGCCTGACTTCTTGGTGTATTTCATTCGATGACAAAGGAAGCATGTTAGTGGGTTTATTATACAAGTCCCAAGATTAATACAAGTATTCAACTTGGCACTTGGGGGCTAATGGCTAGTTGATCTCAATTTACTATGAAGACACACCTTAAGTCGGTTTAACTTTACAAAGTTAAACCGACCCTTAGAGCTACTATGCAGTTAAAATAAAGAAAGGTCATCTCATTACCTCATAGCGGTCCTTCATGCGGTTTACTAGACCGGCTTCAAAATCGCGACTTGTGTAAAGCAGTTGAAAAGCGAATGAAGCTCTTAGGCAGAGAAATTGTAAGTGGCCGACATATCAGTCTTCCCTTGTCCTTGCTCATAATAGTGGAACCTTCTTTGATGTTGTGCTTTGCTAAGCGACCGGTTAGCTAGGGCGATGTAGCGATACTGTCACAATAACATCGTCATTTCAGCGGTCTTGTTTGGGCTTGCCGTCGTTTTGCTCTGGCTCGGCGGTTCAACGATCCACGACCGCTTCGTGAACCGGGTTTGATGGAGCGGCTGGGAAGTTTCCACTTGGACCTCGGTTCAACTTCTGGCGCATCAGCGATGTCGTCTTTGTACAATTCGCGAGCTTTCCTTGGCGGCTTGAGTTTTCGTGTGGTTGTTACGGGGTTTCTCTCGGATCAACATCGAGGTAGGATCAAGAGTTTTCGCCTTCTTGCTCAAGCGAGCCTTGGTGCTGCAATATTCAGAATCGGATCAAGACAAATTGACCAAGGTGGCGGTGAGTTGAATTGACAAGCAGTAATTACATACCTACTGGCGATGTTGGCGGAGGCGGTTGTGTGGTGGATGAACCGCGGATGAGTTGGAAGAGGCCTGATAATTGGTGAGGAGCCGGATTGAGAGGACATCGGAAGAAACCTTTTAAGGGATACGCTTTTTGGAGAGCAAGTCACCTCGGCGGCGCTTAGGATAGGTGTGTCGATAAACCGGCTGAGGTAACTTTTGTTGTGCCTTGTCTTGCGGGTTATCTGGCGCTCTTCACCTGTTGTGTCTTCAAGTTAAGATTTGGATTCAAGTAAGCACAGGAATGGTATTTTTCACTTTCGGACGGTATGACGAATTCTCTTAACGGCGCAAGATCGGATTCGGAAGAAAGTAAGATTACCTCAACGAATTCGGCATGGCTGGCTTCAGCATCATCTGGGAAGAAAATTGTCGATAAAAAGATTGTAAAAGGGCCAAGCATATGCGGGAAGAAACACAAAGCGGAAAGCTGGTTTACCTCAACTTCGATTCTTAGTCCTCCGGCGGATCGGAGGACTCGGCGGTCTTCTTCTTGCCCGTTTTCTTAGTGGCCTTGGACTTTACGAGGCGCCCGAACGGTTTGGTTCGTTTCGAAGGCTGTCGGCTGAGAAGGAATAAGGATTGCGTGTATCAGCGGACTATTAAGAGCTTGAAAGGCGGTGAGTAGAACTTACGCGGCGGTTTGTTGGTGGCACAAAATGGAGCCAACCGGTTAGGCTGCGAGCGGAGATTGGCTCATCGAGCATCTTCTTAGCGATCTCGGTGACCTCTGTTCGATTATAGGCAGCTCGTGGCGCCTTTGAGGATCTTTGAGGCTGCGGTGTACTCGTGCATCAATCCGGGCGGCGGCTTGGTAGCAAAACACCCCAAGAGACCCGACAGCGTACAAGATCCCGCCGGTTAAGCCATTGGCCATTAGAGCGGAGCTTGATTATTTGCGGTGCGAAGTTCTTCCGTTCATGGCGGTTAGCGGGAAGGCAGCGGATCTGGTTCTTGAGCGGTGAAGCGGTAACCCGGCAAAGGGTTTTTCGTTGGCGAGGCGCAGTGTTCGGCGGTAGAACCAGGTTTGGTTCCATTCCTTTGGAGTGGCTGTGGTGCTTGGCGTGAGGAAAATCGACTTCCTTCCTCTTGGATTGAAGCGCCGCCCGGCTCCGTGTTAGGACCGTCGAGAAAACTCTGTGCGGCGGTTCAAATGGAAAAAATCCGGAACAACTCCACAGATGGTTCTTCTTGAAGATAGACTTCACGAAGACTTGAAAGTTGCATATATTACGACACGAATTGGGCCGATGTCACGAGGATGAAGTTGCGGTAGCAAGGACATCCGGAAAAATTTTGAACGGCGGACAGAACCCCGGTCTAAGTCTGCATAAACACGATTACTTCTCCCTTTCATGACTCGGGAGAAACTTCGCCTTCGGAACACGCCAATGGAGGACACTTTTGGAGCCAAACCGCCCGGTGGTGACATAGCCGTTGAGCTGCGTTTGGTGACTCTGGACGGACCCGGTTGCAAGCGGAAAATTGAGAGCCATTCGGAAGATTAAAGCTGCGAAAGAAAGGAAAAGCGGTTCCTTTGTTGAGCGGGTGGCGTTACGAATATTGTTAAACCGGCAGTTCGGTGGCGGCTTCCCGATCGGTTTAACTAAGGACTAATGGAGGTCGGATTAGATATCGAAGTTAAACGCCCGAGGAGGTAGTGCTGAAAAAGTTGCTAAGTGTAGGCGGAAGCAGGTTTCCCATGCAAAGAAATAATCTAGATCTACGGGGTTGATAAAAGAAAATTTCTGCGACCTATCGGACCTCCTCTGTAGCGAGGAAGGTTCAGGCATGTTAAAGTGAAAGATCTGAACAAAAGGGAAGGTGCCTAGAGTCGGAGTGGCAAGAAAGCAGCGCTTGCATATGAGGGCTGATGCGGCTGAGCCCGTCGGCCATAAGCTGAGCGGCATGAAGAGTCGGCATGAGCAGCTCACGAGCTGTCACGACGAACGAGTTTCAGATGAGATCTAGGGTTTAAAGATAACCTTACGGCGGCGGGAACCGCGGAGGGCTTGAAACTCTGGTCAGATCCGGTTGATCGCGACCGGCGTGGAAGCGTCGGTCGAAGGTTGAAGCGGCGGCAAGAGCTTGAAATTCGGTGGTCGCGAGGAAGAAGAAGAGAGGAAGGAGAAGAAGAATGACCCGACCGGTCTATTTATAAGGGACGGAGTAATAAATGGTAGCGAAATTGAGAGTCAAAGCGGCGGAAGGTGCGCGGCGCCTCGATTTCGGGATAGCCTTAATGAAGGGAATCTTCTTTGTTTGGATTTTTGTTCAAAATGGCGTCGGGTGCCACGACACGAAGATCGAAGGATGATGTCACGGCGGTTCAAGCGGATGGCGGTTTACAAGGAGATCAAGGGTTGCTGAAGGCGTGAAGATTAACTTTGAACGGTTCAAGTCAATCAGGGGCCTAATGTTGGGGATACAACTACGGTGTGAACGCCCGAATCGGTTTACCCAAATCGTGATCGAGGCCCATATGGAGCACTGGGCCCAAAGGAATTAAGATCCATACATGTAAACCGCCCTAATCTTTGTAACTTGTATTGTAAGACAGGAAAGGAGAAACCAAGCCGGACTCGGTATGGCGGATTGGGATTCTATTGCCGGTAGAGGCGTCAACCCGGGTATATAAGGGGGCGACCGGTGGCGAGTTGAGAGACGGAGGATTGAGGCTAAGGCAAGCTATTGCTCCTAATCGCGAATCATATCAATCACACCACAACCGGGCGTAGGTTTTACCTTCATCGAAGGGCGAACTAGTATAATTCCGTGTCTTGTGTCGCATTAACCCCTCTAGGTTAACCCGTCACGATGGCCTGCGACTAAGTCCTTTCATGAGGACATCTGCGTGACAATTCCCGACACCTCCGTTATATAGGTGCAAAAGAGAGGCAGCCTTGCCTTCCTCCAAGGAAGGAGTGCTGACCCAGGGGAGAGTCCATCCTCCCAAGGCACCTCGGAGTGCCTTCCCCTCTCAGACTCTCCCTCTCCTTGTCTCCTTGGCGCATGGGCCTCTCGGGGCTGGTGCCCTTGGCCCATATAGACCAAGGCGCCCCCTACAGCCCATGTGGCCCCCACAGGGCAGGTGGACCCTGGTGGACCCCGGACCCCTTCGGCACTCCGGTACAATCTGAATGTGTGAAACTTTTCGCGACCAAAATAAGACTTCCCATATATAAATCTTTACCTCCGGACCATTCGGAACTCCTCATAACGTCAGGATCTCATCAGGGACTCAAAAAAACATTGATTTGCTGCATACTCATATTCTTACAACCCTAAGCGTCAAGAACCTTAAGTGTATGAACCCTACGGGTTGGAGACATCTGGAACATGACCAAAGGCGGCTCTCGGGCAATAACCAACAGCGGGATCTGGATACCCATGTTGGCTCCCACATGCTCCTCGATGATCTCGCCGGATGAACCACGATGTCGAGATTCAAACAACCCGTATACAATTCCCTTTGTCGTCGGTATTTTACTTGCAGAGATTGATCGTCGGTATCCCAATACCTCGTTCAATCTCGTTACTGCAAATCACTTTACTCGTACCATAATGCATGATCCGTGACCAAACACTTGGTCACTCTGAGCTCATTATGATGATGCACTACCGAGTGGGCGGTGATACCTCTCCGTCTGCGGGTGACAAATCGATCTCGATCCGTGTCAACCAGAGACACTTTTCGGAGATACCTGTAGTGCACCTTTATAGTCACCCGATTCGTTGTGGCGTTTGGTACACCAAAGCACTCCTACGGTATCGGGAGTTACGCGATCTCATGGTCTAAGGAAGATATACTTGACATTGTAAAAGCTCTAGCAAAGCGAACTACGATCTTGTGCTATGCTTAGGATTGGGTCTTGTCCATCACATCATTCTCCTAATGATGTGATCCCGTTATCAATGACATCCAATGTCCATAGTCGAAACCATGACTATCTATTGATCAACGAGCTAGTAAACTAGAGGCTCACTAGGGACATCTATGTATTCACACGTGTATTACGATTTCCGGATAATACAATTATAGCATGATTAAAGACAATTATCATGAACAAGGAAATATAATAATAATACTTTTATTATTGCCTCTAGGGCATATCTCCAACAGTCTCCCACTTGCACTAGAGTCAATAATCTAGTTACATTGTGATGAATCGAACACCCATAGAGTTACGGTGTTGATCATGTTTTGCTTTCATGGAAGAGGTTTAGTCAGCGGATCTGCGATATTCAGATCCGTATGCACTTTGCAAATTTCTATGTCCCCATCTTGAACATTTTCACGAATGGAGTTGAGCGGCGCTTGATGTGCCTGGTCTTCTTGTGAAACCTGGGCTCCTTGGCAAGTGCAATAGCTCGGTGTTGTCACGGAAAGAGTTTGATCGGCTCCGGCGCATTGGGTATGACTCCTAGGTGGGTGATGAAATCCTTCACCCAAATTGCTTCATCGCTGCCTCAAGGCTGCCATGTACTCCGCTTCACATGTAGATCCGCCACGACGCTCTTGCTTGCTGCTACTGCTACTGCTCCACCATTCAACATATACACGTATCCGGTTTGTGACTTTGAGTCATCCGGATCTGTGTCGAAGCTAAGCGTCGGCGTAACCCTTCTGACGAGCTCTTCATCACCTCCATAAGCGAAGAAACATGTCCTTTGTCCTTTTCGGTACTTCAGGATATTCTTGACCGCTCTCCGGTGTTCCTTGCGGGATTACTTTGGTACCTTCCTGCAAACTTCGGCAAGGTTTACATCAGTGCAGTACACAGCATAGCATACATAATAGATCCTATGGCTGAGGCATAGGGGATGACACTCATCTCTTCTTTATCTTTTGCCGTGGTGGGGCATTGAGCAGAGCTCAATTTCACACCTTACAAAACAGGCAAGAACCCTTTCTTGGACTGATCCATTTGAACTTCTTCAAAATCTTATCAAGGTATGTGCTTTGTGAAAAGACCTATGAGGCGTCTCGATCTATCCCTATAGATTTTGATGCCTAATATATAAGCAGCTTCTCCAAGGTCCTTCATTGAAAAACTCTTATTCAAGTAGGCCTTAATGCTGTCCAAAAGTTCTATATCATTTCCATCAAAAGTATGTCATCTACATATAATATGAGAAATGCTCTGAGCTCCCACTCACTTTCTTGTAGTATGAGCTTCTCCATAAGTCGCATAAACTAAGCGCTTTGATCATCTCATCAAGCGAATATTCTAACTCGAGATGCTTGCACCAGCCCATAAATGGATCGCTGGAGCTTGCATACCTTATTAGCATTCTTAGGATCGACAAAACCTTCGGCTGCATCATATCAGCTCTTCCTTAAGATAACCGTTAAGGAATGCCGTTTTGGCGTCCATCGCCATATCTCATAATCATAGTATCACGGCAATTGCTAACATGATTGGACGGACTTAAGCTTTGCTACGGAGAGAAAGTCTCATCGTAGTCAATCCCTTGAACTTGTCGATAACCCTTAGCGACAAGTCGAGCTTTATGATGGTAACATTACCGTCGCGTCCGTCTTCTTCTTAAAGATCCATTTGTTTTCTATCGCTCGCCGATCATCGAACCAAGTCTGTCAAAGTCCATACTTTGTTTTCATACATGGATCCTATCTCGGATTGCATGGCTTCAAGCCATTTGTTGGAATCTGGGCCGCCATCGCTTCTTCATAGTCGAAGGTTCACCGTTGTCTAACAACATGATTTCCAGGACAGGGTTGCCGTACCACTCTAGTGCGGGCGTGTCCTAGTGGACCTCTGATTCGGTAGCAACTTGATCCGAAGTACCTTGATCATCATCATTAATTTCCTCTCCAATCGGTGTAGGCACCACGGGAACATTTTCTGAGCTGCACTACTTTCGGTTCAAGAGGTAGTACTTCATCGAGTTCTACTTTCCTCCACTTACTCCTTCGAGAAACTCTTTTCGAGAAAGGATCCGTTCTTGGCAACAAAGATCTTGCCTTGGATCTAAGGTAGAAGGTATACCCAATGGTTTCCTTAGGGTATCCTATGAAGAGCGCATTTTTCCGACTTGGGTTCGAGCTTTTCGGGTTGAAGTTTCTTGGCGTAAGCATCGCATCCCCAAACTTTTAGAAAGCGACAACAGGTTTCTTCCCAAACCATAATTCATACGGTGTCGTCTCAGCAGTTTAGGCGGTGCCCTATTTAAAGTGAATGTAGCTGTCTCTAGGCGTATCCCCAAAATGATAGCGATAAATCGGTAGAGACATCATAGATCGCACCATATCCAATAGAGTGCGATTCTGACGTTCGGACACACCGTTCTGTTGAGGTGTTCGAGTGGCGTGAGTTGTGAAACGATTCCACATTTCCTTAAGTGTGTACCAAATTCGTGACTTAAATATTCTCCTCCACGATCGATCGTAAGAATTTTATCTTTTGGTCACGTTGATTCTCTACTTCATTCTGAAATTCCTTGAACTTTTCAAAGGTCTCGGACTTGTGTTTCATCAAGTAGACATACCCATATCTACTCAAGTCATCGGTGAGAGTGAGAACATACGATATCCTCCATGAGCCTCAGCGCTCATTGGACCGCTTTACATCGGTATGTATGATTTCCAATAAGTTGGTTGCTCGCTCCATTATTCGGAGAAGCAGGTCTTGGTCATCTTGCCCATGAGGCATGGTTCGCATGTGTCAAATGATTCATAATCGAGAGACTCTAAAGTCCATCAGCATGGAGCTTCTTCATAAGCTTGACACCAATGTGACCAAGGCGGCGGTGCCACAAGTATGTGGGACTATCGTTATCAACTTTACATCTTTTGGTATTACACTATGAACATGTGTAACATTACGTTGAGATTCATTATGAATAAACCATTGACCATGAGACATGACCATAAAACATTTCTCTCATATAAATAGAACAACCATTATTCTCGTATTTAAATGAGTAGCCATCTCGTATTAAAGAGATCCGATACAATGTTCATGCTCAAACTTGACACTAAATAACAATTATTGAGGTTTAAAACTAATCCCATAGGTAAATGTAGAGTAGCGTGCGGCAGCGATCACATCGACCTTGGAACCATTCCGAGCGCATCATCACCTCGTCGCCGCCGATCTCCGTTTATTCCAAGCTCGGTTGTGAGTTACATATATGAGCAGCGGCACGGTATCAAATACCCGGGAGTTACTCAGTCTTGGTAAGTACATCAATTACATGTATATCAAATATACCTTTAGTGTTGCGGCCTTCTTATGCGCTAAGTATTTGGGGCAGTTCCGCTTCGGTGACCCTTCCTTTGGAATAAAAGCACTTTCGATCTCGGGCTTGGGTCCATTCTTTGACTTCTTCCGACAAGCGGCTTGCAGGTAGGCAACATCCTTGTCGTCCTTCTTGAAGTTCTTCTTTCCCTTGCCCTTCTTGAACTTAGTGGTTTTATTGACCATCAACACTTGATGCTCCTTCTTGATTTCTACCTCTGCTGACTTGACATTGAAAATACTTCAGTAATAATTTTCACCATCCCTGCATATTGTAGTTCATCACAAAGCTCTTGTAGCTTCGGTGGGAGGCGGCGAAGGATTCTGTCAATGACCGCCTCGTCACAGGAGGTTGATGTCTAAATTTGGGACAGGCGGTTGTGCAACCGGACATTTTGAGTATGTGCTCACTGCAGAACTATTTTCCTCCATCTTACAACTGTAGAACTTGTCGGAGACTTCATATCTCTCGACCGGGCATGAGCTTGGAAAACTAGTTTCAGCTCCTCGAACATCTCATATGCTCCGTGTTGCTCAAAAGCTTTTGGAGCCCGGTTCTAAGCTGTAAAGCATGCCGCCTTGAATGAGGGGTAATCATCAACACGAGACTGCCAAGCATTCATAACGTCTTGGTTCTCTGGATGGGTGCAACACCTAGCGGTGCTTCTAGGACATATTGTTTCTTGGTAGCTATGAGGATGATCCTCGGGTTAGGACCCAGTCCGAATAGTTGCTGCCATCATCTTTCAACTTGGTTTTCTCTAGGAGCGTTGAAGTTCATGGTGACAT